>JAJPUD010008035.1:0-60497 GCA_023553655.1 Myrmecobius fasciatus
CCGAGGCTCGAGCCGCCGGTCACCGGACGACCGCCGCCTAGGCGACCCGGGGCCGTTCTTGGCCCTCGCCCCTGGTTTGGGCTTCTGCGCCGGCCACTGGACAACTTCTCCCCCGGCCTCCCGCCCTTCATCCCTCCCGCCTCGGCGCCCGCCCTCCCGGAGGCTCCTCGTCTCTTTCTCGCCTGGCCGATTCAGCGCCCGCAGCCCCCGGCCCGGCCCGGCCGCAGTTTGTCAGTCCCCCGGGGGGCGCAGGGGGTGCAATGCGCCAGGCTGCGGGGAGCTCCGCCGCGGCGGCAGCCGCTGCCCCGGGAACCACGTAGAAAGTCTCGGCGAGCGGTGAACAGCGGGAGCAGCGGCATCCGCAGAGAGCCGCGACCCTCTGCCCCACGCACCCACAGACCCGACGGCGGGGGTCAGGCCCGCCGGGCTCGGGAGTTGGTGTGCTCAGGCTCCGCGCTCGCTCGCCTCGCCTGCCTAGCCGGAGCCGGAGCTGCCTCCTCCTCCTTCTTGTCCTCCTCCTCCTCCTCTTCTTTCTCCTCCTCCTTGCCTTCCCGCCCCCCTCGGTCTCGCTGTAGTCTTGGGCTCTGGACCAGGGTCGGGAAGTTTCCCGGGCTGCGCAGAGTCCAGATGTGTGACCTGATTGAGCCTCAGCCGGCGGAGAAGATCAGCAAGATGAAGAAGTTGCGCCGAACTTTGTCGGAGAGTTTCAGCCGGATAGGTGAGTCTCCAGAGGCTGCCGGCCCACCCCTGGTCTCATCCCCTGCAGCCCATCTTCCTAAGTGTCCAGGTCCTCCTCCTCCAGCTTCCCTTAACCCCCTGCTTTCCTTCTGGTTGCCTCCTCCTGCCAGCGCGCAGTTGTGGGCACCGATGCCCTGGTGTCCCCGGTCGGGGCTCTGAGTCCTGGGACGGGTGTCCGGTCGGCGTGTCCTGCTCGAGGGATTGCACTTGGATCCCAACCTGGGGAGGGTGGGGCCAGGACAGACAGGTTCCTCCCTCGCTCTTCCCTGGACCCCCGAGAACACTTGGTGGGGATTCCAATCGGTTATTTGCATTTGTCCACCCCGCCCTCTTCCCTCTCTCTTTCCCATCCTCCCCCAGACTGTCTGCCCTGCTCTTGGGTCCTCCTCCCATCCACACGCCCTCTTAAAGCTTGACCGCGGGACATTGATGTCACCGACCAGACCCGGTTGGTTGGCTTAGCTCTGGGGATTCTTGAAAAGGTGGACACTCTGGGAGACCTTTGCGAACGCAAAGTGGCACATCTAGCGTGGGACCTTTGTTTGACACTTAAGGCTTCCGAGAAGGCTGGGTTTTTGATGGGCACGGGGAACTCTAGCTTTTTGGAGGCGCGAGGTACCCACATTTTCTGGGTGCTTTACAATATGTGTGCTAAAACTACCCACAAGAGTGGATTTCAACTTGGTCCATTGTTAATGACTAGGATAAATTGACTTCATTTAATTCCAAAAAACTTTTTTTAGGAACTTTAGGCAAAACATACCATCCTCCCCACCCCCGCATATTTTTTTAAAAAGGCATGTTAAGTTTAAGTACTGTCAACAGAAATTGTCCCTTAAACTTAGCAAACTTGGCAAGATACAGCATCTTGGCAACTGGGGTCATTCATCTGTGTGCGGTTGTGCAGACTGCAGGAAAATTCTGTTTTTTATTAAACTGAGCCATCGTGTCCCATAGGAGCTAGGTCTTTGTTTCAGGTATTTAATGTCCATATTAATGAAAGTTAAATAGAAATAGTGTTAAATAGAAAATAAAGCAGAGAAATGTTCAATTCCTTCCCTCCCTTTCCCACACCGAAAAGAAAAATACTGTAGCTCTTTGCAGAGATTAGAGTGTGTGTGTCTGTGTGTATGCATTTACACAGTTTAGTGCAGATATATTTGTGCTCAATTAACTTTCAAAATTTACAATATTCCTTTATTTTTTCTGGAAGCTCTGAGGATATGGAATTAGTGTGGAATTAGTGGAATTAGATAGGAATTAGTCTTTGTTTTCCTTTGATTTTTAGATAAATCAATTCAGATTATAAGGCCCAATCTACCTTTAGATTCTTAAATTCAAGCCTAGAATTAATATGAATATCCAAATTTTCCTTGCATGTATGAGTGTATTTGTAAGTTCACTGATCAGAGTTAGAATTACTTGGGAAATAAAAGTTTCAAGATTAAGAATCAGCATTAGAAAGTAAGCACTTTGGTGCTCAACCAGTGTTTATTATTAATAATACTGGTAATTTAGATTCTACTCTAAATGATCATATAGGCTTCTGCTCTTGCAGTCCATTAGCCTAATGTTTTAAAAACATTTTTCTGTGTATTTTCTAATATTAATGACTCTGTTGGAGTCAAGCCAGTTTTGTATTAAATAATTAATTTCAGTTGCCTCAGTAAGAAACTAAGGAAATGAATACAAAAGATAAATTTAATATTAGCTGTGTCCATGTTTAAATAATTTTGAAGACTTGTTTTTTATTTCCATTCTGTAAGACCTGGATTAGCCAGACTCTTAGTAGGTAATTGAAATTTCAGGTTTATTGAGGGTTAGTGATCAGAAGTTGATTTCTAGAATTTCAACCCTTGTTGAGAATTTTTTAAATATATTTTTAAAAATCTTGCTTTTCAGTATAGTGAATATGACTTTTTGCTTCTTGGAGTTCCTGAAAGCCCTCATCCCAAACATTAATTATTATCATAGAGTACTGTAGTTATAGATTTTCACAGTCTAGGAGATTGGGTTAAAGGTACACTGCCATTGGGTCATATATTAGAAGTTGCTTTTTGGATTGATCCTTGCTACCTATTTATTTTCTTGTAATTTTCCTAAAGTAAAGATTGTGTGAAGGTTTTTAGGTATTTGGGTTCAAACTAATTGGAATTTTATTGCATTAAGATTGCATTTTAAAAATTATACTGTTGAAATAGTTGAGAAAGACTTGAGGAAGAAAAGACTGTGAAATGAGGAAAGAAGTGACAGCTCTAACTTAAGAGTTTTTGGCTTTTTTCATACATCAAATTATCTTCTCTCTGTGTCTTAGTAGTTCATAGTGGGATCAAATTGCTGATACTTTTCCCAGTTCTGCAATTTGACACTCCAGTACCCTTCTCCTTCCTAGCCCAACTCAGATGGGATTATTGCAGAATGCCTGCTGGAAATAGCATACTTCTTACTGACTTAGTTCTGCCCTTTATTTTGTGTGCAATTCCTCAGGGTAGTTTAAAATATCTTGTGATACCGGTAGCATTGTTTTAATTGTAGGCAATGACAGATTGCCCAACTAGGAAACCTTGGTTAACAATGAAGAACAATGTTTGAAAGTACTTGCTGTTCAATCAGTGTTTATAATACAGACCATAACAAGTTAGGAGTGGCAACAAGAAAGCCTTATTTGCTCCTCTATTAAATTGGTCCTGCAAGCTTTCCCCCTCTCATGCAGTAACCATGGACAAGCTGAGATTATAAGCCTATAAAAGGACCTATAAAACACATTGATTTTCAAGTGACAGAGCCCTAATTTGTGAGGTCTGCCAGAGTGACTGGGATATCAGCTGGGCCTCCCGCATAAGACTTGTATAATTGAATCTTAAAGTCACCCATTGATTCTAGTTAGAAGTGTTTGTAGTTTATGGCTAAATAATGTCAGCATTTCCCTCTAATTAGGAATTATTGTAGTTAGTTGTCCAACACATTTCTTTGGTTTTTATTTGATGCCAATAAAATGAGATAAAGAGCAATGAAAACCTACTTTATATTGTTTAAATGATTTAAAATGTGTCCTTAGAAATGTTTTAGGAGAGCCAGGCCAGGGTTAGATTAGGTTCCAGGGAACCAAACTAAATTTCTTTAGATTTCTTTCCAGATTTTCTTTCTAGATTTTCTTTCAAAATAGTAATTTTGCTATTGAAACAATGTATTGGAGGAGAAAGTAGGACTCCTATGTTTAGATAATTCTTGAGTATGCAATTTATTTATTTTAGGCTTAGCTGGTCCCAGCATTGAATCTAATCAGAACATCCTGGATCACTGCATCTTGTGTAGTGAATTTATAATTCTAAATCTGAAGCACCATCTAGGGAGCTCCAACTATTTGAAGATGGCAATTATGACATTAATTGATTATAAAATTATGGATCAAAGTGATTACACATAGTAAAACAATGCTACAATGTACTAAGAACTTTAATCTGGAAACCAAGACATCTTAATACTTATACTTAAGGGTATTTTTATTTTATTTTATTTTATTTTTTAATCAGCAAAAGCATCACTTGGCTTGGAGTGCCTCAAAACGGAGAACTTTCCTAATGAGAGGAAATGCACAATTTCCTTAAACGGTTAATAAATAGCACTCCATTAAACCAGAAGAATGTAGGCAGTTTGCTGTTCCTTCCTATAGTTGTGGAAAATTATGGGTTAATATTCACATGAATGATTAATGACATTCACTGTATGTTCAATAAAGAGATGCTATGTGAATGTTTAGGTCAGAATTTAGTCATGGTCCTTATCCTTGTAAAAACTGTCAGAATGGATGGTTCATTATTTAGATTTTTTTTTTATGAATGCAAAGTATTATTCATGTAGGAGAGTATTTTCAAAGGGCTTCTTAGACCTACAGTGCTATTGTGGTAAGGGCAATTTATCCTTGTGGGTCCTGGGGCACAACTTGAGGGTTTTGGGGACACCTTTTACATATGTTTCTCTTATAACTTTTTTGTTGTTGTTGCCCTCTTTCATTTCCCCTCCCTTACCTTTGCTCCTTTCCATCTGTCTCACTTCCCAATCAATGTCTTCCTTAAATTTTAGAGTAATGTATGAGTAAAAGGAAGAATAGTGGAAAGGGTTTGAGGCTGGGAGGTAACATAGACATTCCACTGTCCCTCACCTCAGTTTGTGAATTTGGGGTACAGGTATCCTCTGTCAAGGCAGGTCCCAAGCCCTCCCTGCCTTTCTCATTCTGTTAGGCCCATTTTCCCAAAGAGGATTTATTCAGTGTGACTATCTAAAAGCTTAATAGGTATTATTGGGACAGTTCATTTCTTCTCTCTCTATTACCAGGTGACATCCTTTCCTGGTTTCACATGTCATTAATAACATTGGAGTCAGAATTTTAGTGTCGGAGGGGAATTTGGAGAGCCTCTGATTTAACTAAATCTGGAAAAGAACGCCTTCTTAGGCAGGGGCGTCACTCTTACAGGCAGTTGAACCAGATGAAAATGTAATAGAGAAGGACTTGACAAAAAAAATAAAAATACAGCACAACATGGATAACTGTATGTTTTAAGACTAAGTCAATACTTAATCTGCCCACATCCCTAGTTCCCATTTCAGTTTGATGGCAGCGCCCTTCCCCTTCTCCAGTAATTGCTCAACACCCTTTGCTTGTAGACAGTCCATTCCCCTAGTGGATAACTATTATCTTCATCATCATCATCATCAACAACAACTAGCATTTATATAGCACCTATACCTGAGCCTTTACAGATATCTCATTTGAACTTACTGTTGTTACATTTGGGGAAACTGAGGCAAAAATAGTTTGTTGAAGTCATTGGCTCAGAGCCTGTGTGGCTAGGATGTGTCCGAGGCTTGAACTCGGGTCCTTCTGACTCCAGGCCTAGTGCTCCATCCACCTTTCCATGTAGTTGCCTTGAGAGTCTCATTAGAAAGTCTCTCCTGACTTCAAGTCCAAATTTGGACTTCTTTGCAGCATCTTCCCATTTGTCGTCCTCATGCTCTGGAACCAAGCAAACAAGTCCAGTCCCTCTACAGCCTTTCAAATCCCCGCCCCTTTCATGTTTCCCTTGAATCTTAACTTTTTACCCTAATTATTCAGGTGAGCCACACCTGCCTGGAAGACTCTCCTGGAGTTTGAAGCTGGGTCTTCCTGGCTCTCAGTATCACCTCAGTGTGATGTCAGCTGCAGAAAATAGGAACACTTGAGCAACCTCCCTGTTTATGAGGACCTTTTCTTTTGTCCGGACCCCACACTAGCCACCTTCCACTAGGGCGGTGGCTAGAATGGCGGTCTTAGAGGCAGCCTACCTGAAACCCTTCCTAGCCACTTCATCGGGATAGCCTCAGTTTCCTTATTTGTAAAATGGAAGTAATTATAACGCCTGGCACAGGGTTGTTGTGAAGATAAAATAAGGACCGTAAAGCTTTGTAAACTTTAAGGGGCTGTGCGGATGCTTGGAATGAATTGCTAATGCTAACATGAATAATTACTAGTGCTTCTGCTGCAATCACCATCTTGATTTATGGCCTGCAGTTCCCCCAAAGGACATTATCTGCCGGAGTTTTTGAATATGATCTCTCTCTGTGTCTCTATATCTGTCCCTGTCCCTCTGTCATTCTCTCTCTGCCCCTCTCTTTGTCTCTCTCTGTCTCTGCCTTTTTCTGCTTCTGTCTCTCTCTGGCTCTGTCTCACTTTCTAGAGACTCTCTGTCTCTCTGTTTCTCACTCTGTCTCACTATCACTCTGTCTCTATCTCTCTGTCTTTCTCTGTCTCTCTTTCCCTTCCCCCCTCCTCTCTCTTTTCTCCCTCCCCTTCTTTTCTCTCTCTCTTTCCTTTCCTCCTTTCTCTCTCTCTCTTCTCTCTCTTTCACATTCTCATTCTCCCTTTTTTCATGGGGTGGGGAGATGGAATTGTTCTGATGGCAGGTATCTTGATCTCATCTGACATAAAATGTGTCATAAAGAACAAATAGCTAAAATGTTTGTGAAACTGGATTGTAGTGTTCCTGGAAGAGGGAGAGGGGGAAAGAATTGTGTTTTTCTATAACACTATACTTACATTAAAAAAAATTGTTGAATAAGTGACAGGAATATACATGTATAGCTATTAAGTATTTTATTTTTGTTTAGCTTAGTATATTAATATATAGCTAAAATCATGATAAATGATCAGGAATAAATGCTCTGATTTATACCCTACGATCTTCTATGCTATAAAAGTTGAAATTATTGATTTATGTGTAATATAAAAAATTATATAAATTCTAAATTATTAAATTATATAAAAGGTTTATATAAACTATAAGGTTTCTATTGACTAGTATAAACCATGAACGGTTTACAGTGAATCAGTTAACAGCTGGGGCTGGAAAAAGAATTTTTTGGAGTCAGCATTTCTGGGCCTGGAAACAGCCTCCACCTCACCCAGATGGAGGTAATTTAGTGCCTTAGTGAGATGTTAAGGGGCACTGAGAGGTTATAGGATTTTCCTGTGGTTGCCTAGTCGGTTTATCTTTGAGGCAGGGTTTTGTAACTCTAAGGTATCCATTAGGTAAGGCTACTTCTGAGGCAGCTTGGAGAGTGATGGACTAGTTAGTGATCCTTTTGGTTACCTTAACAAAATACCTCCAAAACTTTCGTGCTTCAATTCTTTGAGGATTTTATTTTCATATAACAACCAACTGGTCAATAGGCAAGAATTGTGCCATTTTTCTAAAAGAGAACTTTTTAAAATTAAATTTTATTTTATTTTTCAAAGATCTCTTTTCTTCTCTGCTACCCCCCTCAATTGAAAAAGTAAGAAAAACAAAATCATATCAAAAACTTTTTTTTTTTAGTGTATGGAGATGCTAATAGATCAGGCTGATTGTACAAATAAATTGAAAGCAAGATTAGAAAATCAAGACTGTAACCAAGTACAGACTTTTTATTTGTCATTCATTAGAAATCATTCCCTATAGTAAAGGATCCTAAGCTATTTTACATTTATAAATTTCAAAGAAGGGGGGGAAATAAGGATGAATGATTCTGGAGAATATTCATTATTTTCCCCTTTCTGTTTCATTAGAAAGGACACATTTGTAATATAAATTAGTGAGTGGGAGAATTTTTTTCAGGACTATGTAAGTTCTTCACACAAGCTTTGATTTCACAACTTTTGACTCCGGTCCATTGTTAACAGGACAACTGCCCATATCATTTTGATTTTTGCAGCTACGATTTAACATAAGGAGGACTTCAGTATTATTTACTTTCTTTGTTATAGTGCCAAACTACTTTGAATTCTATTTGTCATATTATACTGTATTAATTAAAATAGTTCTATTAACCCATCAACTTTAGGTATATCAGCCAATGCATACATATTCTTTAAAAGATACACATGTTATGGGATTTAATCCCCTAGAGATCAGACCCCAGCACATGAAAAATTAAATGACCCTTGTACTTATCAGTGACAGTATTCCAATTATGCAGATGGGCAGTTTATTTTAATTTCAATTCAGATCTCTGGTAGCTTCCAGAAAATTTTTCAAACTAATTTTCCTCTTGACTAGTGAGTTTGCTGAAATTATTGTACAAAAAAAATGGCCAAAATATTGTTTCTCCCAGCCATTGCTGTTTTGACACCTCAGACCTTCTCCTCCCCTCCTTCCCCCCCAACATCGTTTAAACTTTTCGGGTCATTTCAGATGGCCCAAGGAATGCTCAGCAGTGGCTGTGTCACTGGAACAATCCACAGGAAATAATATCTGATCCGTTTGTGACACACGGGCCATAATTCCCGCATAAAATTTTTGGGTGCATGCAACAAAGGAATATGAAAAAGAGAAATATTACTTGATAATTCTGGTTTGGTGTACTTTCCTGGAAATGTTTTTGGAGTGAATAAGAATGGTAGAAAAGATTTCTTATGAACGCCATTTTGCTTTACCTGAAAGGATAGTTTGATTTACATATTTATGAAAAACATTTCACAAAGATGCATGCTGTGCAATTCCATATCTCATTTTCACTTTCATATTTTGATCACAAAATTGTTATTCAGGCTACTGTAGTCTTTGCTTTCTGAAACAAGACCGCATTATTCCATCTCCCTGCATCCCATCTTCATTTTGTAACGTAGTTACTTTTGCTCTTTTTTCAAAATTCATGACGATAACGGTTTCCTTTTCTTTTTTTCTTTTAAAGCTTTGAAGAAAGAGGACAGCAACTTTGATGAGGTAGGTTAAATTTCTTTATCTTATGTTGGATGTATTTAATTACTGCCAGGAATATTCAGTTGCTGCCAACTTCTCACTTGGAAACAGAATGTTTGGGTGTTTTGTTTTTGTCGGCAAGTGTTTACAACTTTCACACTCATGTGAAGTGGTGGTTCCCATAATAAGCAGACTTAATTTTATGGGGATTTTGAACTTTCAGGTTAATTTCTTGCTATAGAACAGGGCACATTGAAAATGTGTGGGGAAAGGGAAAACACCTTTTATGTATATAAAAAGAAAATGGCCTTGCCTTTTGTTTTGTTGTTGGTGTTTTAGGTAAACAGATTTTGTGTAGTTGCTTCTGATGAAAATGTTCCAGAAGCCAGATGTGACACATATAGTTGGGTTAAACCTACAGCTTTAAATTGGGCACCATTTTAGATACATTCTCCACTGGGTATTTGCTACAGTGTCAATACCACCCTTTCTCTCCCAGAGGACAGATTGACTTTTTTGTGTTCAGTTTTCCCAATCTCTGTGTATCAGATCCCACATCCAGCTTCTTTGTTTCCCTGTTATCCAGTGGCTGATAACCTTTTATAATAAAGTAGTGGAAAATTCTTAACTTATCTGCAAAGGTCGATTTTCACTTGCTAAGCATTTATTAAACACTAACTCTATGCTAGGTACTATTTCATGTATCTTCAATGAAATTTTAAAGTTATACTTAACTACCAGATTTTAAAAATAACTAGTAATATCCAGAGTGTCTCCTGGGGACTGAGAATCACTTGATGAAAGCATGTGCGTAAATAAAGGTCCTATGATGGTATTGTCATGCAATCCACCCAGAGACACAGCCAAAGTATCTTTCCCTGCTTTAACAATGTTTTACCCAAAGTCTTGTCACTTCTACCTAGCCTAGGTACTAGTTGGACCTATGTATGGAATGTAATCTCTGCCATCTGGCTAGCCTGAGATTCTAGGACATTTAGCCTCACCTTACTTCCACTCCCTCCAATTATCCCTCCTACCCTAGGCTAGAACTGTATATGAATCTCAATTGTGTCATTTGACTTCCATGCCCTATTGCTTTCTAAAACATCTCTATTTGGTTTTCCTGCAATAAATGATACCCAATCTGAGTCTCTGGTTCCCTTTTCCAGCATCTCTATAGCATCATACTTAATTTTGTTACTCTTGGTCTGGAGCAGCAAAAACTTTTAATTCACCTCCTTTCAAGAAATGTAGTTCTAGTTCTAGTCCTGACCCTCATCCCCTGGGGCTTGTGGTGTGGTGTGGTTCAGACTATTTGGGACAATTTCCCTCGGGGATGAAAAGGTCCAAGCCTTTTAATCTAGCCCTTTGGTTTTTATTGGTGAAGAGAGCTCCCTCTCTTTCAGTGCTTATTTGCCATTGTTTTGCTCTTCATCCTTTTTAAGAGTTGTCTGGCACATGGCTAAATTAAGCAGCTTGCCAAGGACCACCCAGAGGCAAGGACTTTAATCTCTTATCCAGGTCTAAAGCCAAGGCCAGTTTTCAGTCTCTAGATGGCATAAATTAAACTTTCTTATGGATCATTTTTCTGTCCCACTTAAATCCTCCACAGAGGCTAGAACCCCAAAGGCTAATAGAGCTTTGTGGAGACTCACTCTCTTAATTTTACATTTGAAGAAGGAAAGGTGAAGTAGCTTATTGATTGATGGGTGCCAGGTCATGGGTACTACAGCAAAACCTGCCATGGGAGCAGATTCATGTTAGCTTTTACTCTGGTAAAGCAGTTCAGTTCCTCCAAAATCATCTGGGTGGTGTCTCTTAGCAGAAACACTGTCTAGAGACAATTAAGTTGCAGAGTGGTTAGAGTTGGGCTTGGTCAGGAATTTTCTGCTTCTCAAGTTCAACTCTGGTGGTGTAATCTTGGCCAAGTCACTTTACCCAGCTTGCCTCAGTTTCCCCATCTGTAAAATGAACTGAAAAAGGAAAGGGCAAGCCATTCCAGTATCCTTGCCAAGAAGACCCCAGTGGGTCACAGTCATAAAATGGGGACTGAAAATGGCTAAAGAACAACATAAGGATCTAAAATAAGGTTGAATGTGACCCTGTATATAATTTTAATAATACTATTATTTCAAATTGGAAACTTTGTTATATAAGAGAAAGTGTCCCGGATTAGATTAGGGGTCTCATACTTGAGCCATATCTTTGCCACTGAGTGGGTATGTGATTTGTATAAATTTTGATTGTTTCTTTGCCTATAGGAGGGCTCTAGACTAAGCCAATGCCTTGGGGCTACTTTGGCTCTAAAATGAGATTTACTTTTATCTAGTCATTATCTAGTCATATCTAGTTATCTAGTATTTAGACTAGTCAGATGCATAATTTAAACAGTGACAGAAGGTTGGGTGCCTCTTAAATGGCAAATCCAGCACCAGTTCCCTTGACAAGTCTTAAAGACATTTCTGGCAAATTGAAATTCAAATCTTGAAACTTGGGGGCCTGAGTCCCCTTCATTGCTATATTGCAACTAGGATCTTTTTCAAGACAATATTTATAGTAAGAGAGGAGGCTGTTCCCTGGAGTAGTCTGCTCCTGAGACTGTAGAGAGACGGTGTTCTTGTGGGAGAAAGTGGCCCTTAAACCTTTTCATTTTTCTAATATTTTTTAATGAGTATCTGTACTTTGGATTTCTTTCTTCTCCTTTTTCCCCATCTGTCTGCTTTTTCCCTCCCCATAGATGACATAAACACACACACATGTAAATATATATGTGTATATATATGTTTATATATACACATATAATAAATTTTATATAATAAAATATATAAATATCTATATACACATTACACACACACATATATATATGGAGAGAGAGAGAGCTTGAGTTTTGCTGAAAAGATAATAAAGAAATACAGACAATTTGCAAGAATTTTTTTTTTCTGTTTTACTACTTTGAAATATTCTTTCTTGCAATTAAAAACAAAACAGCCCCTTTTAACAATAGTCAAGAACTGTGTTTAAATGTTAGAGAGAGAACCTGACACAAGGCCTTGAGCAGATCTGCAGTTCTAAGCAAAATATTTGGCATTTCTGGGAGGCCCTGCAGATTGGGAGTAAGATAGCTGAGCCATGCACAAGTTTCCAATGGCCTCTGAGGTTTTATTCAGGGGCTTTGTTTTTCCCCCTTCTCACTCTCCTACCCCTAGCTTTTTCCTCCTTTTGGCATAGAGACTCTTGGTTCCATAGTGTTGGTATTTTGTGCCGATGTTTCCCTGTGTGACATTAAGCTTGGATGCGCAGAACTTTTATACAGGTGCCCAAAGTGAACTGACTTAGTTTATCCTTAGACTTATTCTCACACACACTCACTTTGCCAGCTGTTTCATTAGTGGCTTTTCCTCAGCTCAATCCGTAAATGGCTTTAAACTTAGGTTAAGGCATTTTAATGTCCAGGCTCCTACTCTGTTCCTTATGGAGAGAGTTTGAATTTGGGCCTTGCTGAGAGTCTGCAGCCAAGAGTAATCCTTTGGGTGATTATTCATGGTCTCTTTCACCGGTCACATATGCAGAACAGCCGGTGATGAAGACCAACTAGGGGAAAAAAAAAAAAAAAAAGCTAAGAGCCTCAAAGCATAAGGGGAAATTCCCTGGATAGTGGTAAGATCTTTATAGTAAAAAGGGAAAAAGCCCCCCCCCAAAAAATCCAAGCCTCTTTTTTGATTTGTTTGGGGGAAAAAAATGGACCTTGGGCTTAAACTCCCCTCACAGAAAATCCATTTATTCATTTATATATTTGTTTATTGTATTTTGAATTCTCAGTAGTCTTCTTCTCTCCCACCCATGCATTAAAGCCTAGCTTCTTAAACCATGGGGTTTGTGTTTGTTTGTTTCAGGGGCCTTGTAACTGAATGTGATGGTCACAAAATTTTGATTTATTATCAGTAAATGTTTGATTTGTGTACCTATTTTATATGCCTGTGTACCTGGGGTAAGGTAAATATTTCTCAGATGAAAATGGGTTTTGAAAGGAAAAAATTTAAGAAGTTCTGCATTAAAGAAAGCCAACATTTCACCATCACCCCTGCACATATACAGAGTACAGTTGTATTCCATCAGACTCATTCTATAGAAATGGCTCACTCAGCCATTCCCTAGTTGATGGTTATCCCTTCAATTTCCAGTTCGTTGCCACCACAAAATGAGCTGCTATTCATATTTTAGAACATATACATTCTTTTCCTTTTTTCCTGCTCCCCTGGGAAATAGATCTAATAGTGGTATTACTGGGTTAAACAGTATATATACAGTTTTATAACTGAGTTTTTAATAATTTTTTCCCTGAAAAACAATGACTTTATGTAAGAAGAGTATTTCTATAGACCTCAACTACACTTCTGTTTTTTAATCAAATTGAACTCTGTTTAAAAGATTTTACATTCATTTTATGTTGATTCTTTCCTAATGGAATAGCTTTTCTTTCTTTTTTCTTTTTTTGATTTGGCAGCAGGTGTAAGCAAAGATTTTGACTTTCTGCTGAAGAAAGGTTTGGCTCCATGACTTTTTTGGGCAAGTCACTCAATTTGTCTGGGGGCTCAATTTCTGCATCAGTAAAATGAAGGGATTAAACAGAAAGACATCTAAAGATCATTGTTCAATAGTTATATAGTTTCTTGTTTTGTTGGGGGCTGTGCATGAGGAAGCAGATACATAAAATCTAATATTTGTAAAGGGAAAAAAATAAGACTACCAAAAACCTATGTTAGCAGAATGTCCAGAAATGACTTTTTAGCTCTTAAGACAGCTCTATTCAGGGTATCCATGAAAATTTTTCTAAAAGTACAGCCTTCTTTAGACCACTGTTGCGGGAAATATCCTGTCCAGATACACTGAAGAAATTTTTGGCACAGTGGAAGGAATATTGATTCTGGACTTGGATGTCTTGGGTTCCAATTTCATGGTTGATGCTATGCCATTTCCCTCCACCTTGGAATAAGATTGGGCTACAAGCTGGCCACTGAGACCCCTTCTAGCTCTAAATAACCAGCCTTTTCTGAGGCTATATTGGCGGGATCAGCAGATACACCTGTGGTCAAAGGCTACTTGTTTAATGCTATTTCTTGTGATTTACCTGAAATAACTGTAGCACTTGAAATAAGGTGAAATGCGAATGAATTTAGAAGTCTGGTCAAAGGTTTCTTGTTTAATGTTATTTCTTGTGATTTACCTGAAATAATTGTAGCACTCAAAATAAGGTGAAATGCAAATGAATTTAGAAGAAATTTCCAGGGGTAAAGATAAAAAGGAGAGGGCTGTGATATCTTGAATAGAGAGCTCGTCCCTGTCACATGGTGACTGTATGACAGCAAGTCACTGATCCTCCAAGCGACGGAGGCAACTCTTTTAAGACCAAATGTGCAGAACAGGTGCCAGTGGGCTCTGCTAGAGACAATTTCTGTCCTAATCTCCTTAAACTTAGGAAATCTCAGGTCTGGCCCACATGATGTCGGCATGATTAACACCTGTATAGAATGCCCATCTTTGGAGGAGAAAAGCTATGGCCAAATACAAATATATATGTGGGAGTACCTAGAAACTCAAAAAAGGACACTTATCAAATTATACTGCACTTTTCAAGGCTGCATATATTTAGTGAAAGCCCTGCTTAGTACCTTCAGTATTTATTTCATGTGTATTTAATGACAACTTGCCTACCTGGTATGAAATGCCAGGCTTTTCAAACTGAAATTATATTTCTGAAATACATTTGTTCCAGACATTTCATCAAGATAAGCAAATATATAGCCTCAAGTGTAGACAGGATGCTTCATAAATTTGGTAATTATTCTTTCTTGCTGAAAATATTAAGGCTTTGATTTTTGTTATGGCGGTTAATGGTTTTGGTGATAGATCCATGGCTGGCTGAGCATTCCTCACACATTCTTTTCCCCTTTGGATTTTTGACAGAGATATACGTGAGTTAAAAAAAAAAATTAGGCTGTCACCATTTTCCCTATGTCCTATAATTTTGGTTTAGGTTTTTGTATCTTATCACCTTTTCCCCACTGTGCTTAAGATGCTGCTTCTACATGTTGAGATAATAGCTCTTGGAGATAGAGATAGATCATGGGAACAGTCTCAAAGGGATTTGAATGTGAGAGGTAGTCTTCTGGCACATAGTAAGCACTTAATTAATGTCCTTTCATCATCAAGGAGAGAGCACAGAACTGAGAATGAGGGGTTCTGGGTTTAAGTCCTGCCACTGACTGCAAAGAGCTGGTTGTGTGACCAAATTACTCTACTTCTCTGGTCTCAGTGTGATGGGGGATTGTGAGGGGGTGAAGTGGATAGATCTCTGATTTGGAGTCAGGAAAACTCATCTTCCTGAGTTCAAATCCAGCTTACTAGTTTACTAGCTGTGTGACATTTAACCTTATTTCCCTCAGTTTCCTCATCTGTAAAATCAACTGGAGAAAGAAATCACTGACAAGAAAACCCTAGACTCTGACTTTGAATATTACCTTTTCACTAATTTTCTTCTAATTCCTTTGGTTTCCCTCTAACTTTCCAGTTCACTTTTTTCTCCATTATTCAGTGCAGAAATGGACCTTGGGCTACTCAGTGATAATTTGTATGAGAGTAAAAGCTTTGAGTTTCTCTGTAGCTCTGAGATATTAGGGAGAAAATATAGCAACTTGAGAAGGGAATGAATTATTGGTTTCTTGAGAACAAGTACTTTGGTTTTTATATATTGTCCTTAATATTTGATGGAAATTTTAGTAATTATTAATATTAGTAATTATTAATAGTCCTAATACATGAATTTTCATAATATCTTTCACAATTTCAGGGTGGTTGTTGTTGTTGTTGTTTTTCCCAATAAGCAGTGATAGTAGTATCTGTTTGGCAGATGAAGAAACTAAGATTTAGCCAAAGTGATTTGTCTGGGTTCATAGAGTTAATAAATATTGGGCTTATAATTCAGACTCTGACTTTTCTAGAGTTCACATTGAGGACTGGGAAAACATACCATTGTAGCACAAACCTGAGGCTCTTAACCCAACTTGTGTCTGTCCTGGCCCAGTCTTCCCCAGAGCTTGGTCATTCTCTGGACTCTTGGTTAGCCGGATGAGGGCCTGGGGGGTGAGGTGGGGGGCAATTTCTGTGGCTCACAAGCCAATTGTAATGATCAGTCCTCCACGATGATCAGTCGATACCAGTTAGTCAGCCAGACTTACTTAGCTTCTGCACCAGAGTGTGGAATATTAAGAAAAGCTGGTATAAAACATTCTCCCCAGAGTCCCCTAGTAATACAGACAGAGTCCAGGGAGGAAAATAGCCTCCAACTTAGAGAGTGTAAGTGGCAAAGAACTACCTCATCTCTGGCTTTCTCTTCTTGGGGAAGGGATGGTGCATCCAGGAAGCTCTCCTTAGACATGGTTTTCCTTCTCTAATGAAGGTAGAGTTTTAAAGCTGCCCTTCCTTAGTAGGTACGTCTGATTGTCCGTAGTGCCCAGTGCAGACACTAAGCCAGCCTCTCTGCCTACTCCAGAATGTCTGGGATATACAGGAGCCACATTTACTCATGCTTCCTGTGCAATTCAAAGTAGTTCATCCTGGGAGCTTTCAGGGACCCTAAAATTGGTTAAGGACTTTCACACTTAGGGGAAAGCCTTTGATCAATGGCTTGTTTCAAAGGATATTTAGGCTTTCTTCACACCTAGTTTAAGCTTGGATAAACTCAATGGAGGTGTTTTCACTTGAAAACTCTTTATCAAACCCCAGCATCTTGTGTCTTACTTTTTTAAAACGAGGTGACTTGATTGAACAGCTCAGTGGACCATTTCTCCTCCTAGTTTCACCGTATTAACTGCTTGCTTGAAAGAGAAGAGGATATTAGTGGGATAAATCAGGAAGACCTAGCTTTCCACCTTAGACATTCATGATTTGGGTGACCTGGCCAGACCTGGCTCCTTATTTTCGAAATGGAGATAATGATGGCACCTTCTTCTTGGGTTTATTCTGAAATGGATCAAAGAGCTTTGCAAATCTTCAAGCCTACATACATGTGAGCTATTCTTATTCCACTTATAATTCCCATCTTTCCCCCCCTCTGAACATATCTAAAATTGCATTCATTATCTTCTTTTCAAAACTCTTCTCCCTGTCTTCTCTCCTTCTGTTAATGACAGTTTAGGTTTCTTAATCTCAAAGCCTCAGAATTTACTTTCAACTCCTCCTTTGCTCTCTTTTCCTCTGTTTTTATTTGTCATTAAATCATGCTGATCCTGCCCTCAAGATATACACAGGGAAAATCTAAGTGATGCAATAACAAAAGAAATAATGAAATCTATTTTTAAAAAATTGGAAAAGTAGCTTTTGTTTCTTCCTCTTCATTTCTGTCCCCATGGCTGCCATACCCTTTTGATGGTGATTTAGAGTGGCTTCCAGCAGTAGCCCCCAACTGATCTCTTCTCCTGATCTATAACCTCTTGCGACAGGGTCAGTTTTTCATAAATGCCATTTTGATGAGAGGTTAACCCTACTCAAAAACTGTTAGTGCCTTTCCATTGCCAAAGGATAAAATACAAACTCCTTAGGCTGACATCAGAGATCTATTGCAATTTGGTTTTTCAGACAGAAGCAGTAGTTTGAAATAGTCTATCTTTGGTTTTGCTGTATCTTTGTATCTATGGTGTCTGAAATCCTGAAAATACATCTTAGATTATGGGAGTTGGCAGTATGTGGTGAGAGAAAGCCCCCAGCTTTGTTCAAGTCACCTCCTATCTTTGAGCCTCAGTTTATCTCAACTGTTAAGGAAGGATTGGAAGAAATTGATTAATGAGGTTCTTTCTAGCCCTGGTGCTGTGTGAGTGAATGAATCTTCACCGATGAATGAAAAATTAGGGCATTTTTCTTTTTCTTTTCTTATAATGAGTGGTTCACTAACAGTCTTCTGTGTATTAGCTTTTCTTTTTTCCTCCTTTTGTAGTTAATTGACATTCAGCGTCTGAAGTCTGTCTTTCCCTCATGGCTTGAGCAATCTTAAGTGTTTACAATAGGCTTCAGCTTCTTACAAAATGGTATGCTCTACAGGGAGTACATTATACCTCTTTGCTTTTGAATTCAAGTTGAGCTATTGACTTAAATCTATAAATCTGTAAATTGCCTGGTTACCATTGCAATCCCCTTCTCACTCTCTACCAACCTGACAATTGAGATCAGTTAATGCACTCTTGCCATCTCCCTAATTCAAGGAACTCTAGCTAGAGTAGTCTGCTTATGGATCTCATCCATCTCATCCTCCAGCGTATGACTTCCACTTTGTGATTATAAGACTTACCTTTCTCCATTCACAGAACTGCCTTTTGTTAAGTGCCAGGCCCTGGGTTAGGGGTTGGAGCTAAGGGCAAGACAAAGCAACCACCAAAGCCCAGTGGCATCCCTCAGGGAGCCTGTGTGCTAGGGAGAGGATGGAAGACAGGCAGAGACAGAATTCCAAGGTCACTGTGGCAGCAAGGGTCAGGGACAGACTGGATCCAGGGTCAGGGGACTCTGCTTGCTGTTGTACCTTGCTGGAGACTTGCTCGAAGGAAATGTGTTAATGTGTTGGGATCTTGCTAAATGTTTTTTTAAGGAACTATTTTACCACTTTACTTAATCTTTAAGGAATATTAATTAATTGAAAAGGAAATTAAATCTAAAAAGGAATAAATCTTGAGTTTTTTGTACAAAAAGACTAATAAGGAAATGTTTTACATAATTGCACATGGATACCTAGATCTGATTAGCTTATGGTTTCAGAGAGAAGAAGAAGGAATTGAATGTGGAATTCAAAATTTTAAATAAAAATGTTAAAAAATTGGAGGATAAAAAGAAATAAATCTATTCACCAAGTCACCTACTGGGCATAGTAGGTAGAGCACTGAGTCTGGAGTCAAGAAAACTTGAATTCAGATATGGCCTCAGATACTGACTTGCCATGTGGACCTGGGTAAATTGTTAACCTCTTTTTGCCTCAGTTTCCTCAGTTGTAAAATGGGGATAATAATAGCACTTAACTCTTCAGATTGTTGTGAGGATCCCATGAGGCAATATTTGTAAAAAGTGCTTAGCCAAGTACCTTGCACACAGTTCAAACCCATAGTTTGGGTTCTTTTTTCCTTTTTGGGGGGCTAAGATACTAGAATGATTTGCTATTTCCTTTTCCAGCTCATTTTCAGAGGAAGAACTAAAGCAGACAGAGTTAGGTGATTTGCCCAGGGATCACACTGCTAATAAGCGCTAGTAAGTGTCTGGGGCTGCATTTGAACTCTTGAAGATGAGGCCTCCTGATTCCTGGCCCACTTAGCTGCCTGAAGTATGGCCCCAAGACTTTGTAGTCCAGCCTCCTCATTTTACAGATGTGGAAACTGAGGTCTTGAGATGTTGATTGACTTGGAAGATTACATATGGAGTGTCAGAGGGAACATTTGAACTCAGATCTTTTGACTCCTGAGACAGTGTTTTTTCCACTCTTGTAATGATCATATAATTCCTTGATGATATCCTCCACACAAATTTGTTTGCAAATCATTTTTAAGAAAGTTTCCCACTATCTATATCCACTGGGATTCTCCCTTGCTTGCTGGTTCCTGGGATTTTTTTTAGATGTTATGTTGTTCCTGCTTCTTAGCCATATAACTCTTTACTTCTTATCTTTCTTTTACTATAAGGAAGACTTGGTTTATGATTTTTTTAAAGTCATAAAGTAGATTTGCTCCTTATTTTAATGTTGGACAAAATCAGAAAATGTATGGCTCATTTCTTTTTATCCTTTGAGGTGAAAAGATGACAAAAATATATCAAATATGGCAGGCACATGTAATATAATTTCTTCCAGTAGTATATAAAATTCATCCTTCTAGTAAATTAAGAGCAAGGAAAATCATCAACATCCAAGCTATGAGTGAATTATGAGGGCTTTATTTTATAAGGGAATTAAATTTCCAATCTCAGATGCAATGAACGTACATTCCCATTACAGATTTCTCACAGAATAGCTTTTTTTAATAAGTACTTTTTCACCATTTAAAGGTAATGGTTGAAGTAAAATAATTTATAAATCCACAGAAACATAGTTTTTATTTTCTGTGTATAACATTAAATTTGGAAATTGTTGAATGTCAGTATTTGCTTTTGACTGCCTTTTCTTCAACGAGCAGGGGGAAATGTCATTCCCTTCCTCCACCCCCCCCCTTTTTTTTTAACTAGAACAATTTGTCAGCTAATGGCTGTTACTACTACTTCAAGTGACTTGAGTTCAAATCCTGACTTCTAAGTTTGAGAACTAATTGCTGTTACCAGATTGGAAGAACTGACTTCAAAAATCCTTCTTGAAAGCTTGTCAGCTAATACTATTGCTCTCAGGACTAATGTTAAGTGCTTCATATGTAGGGATGACATGTGAGTGAGAAGTCACTTTCAAGGCTCTGGTGTACACATGTGCCATAGAGAAGTAAGGGAGAGCCATATGCAAAAATAATCTAAAATTCTGTGAATTCAACCTTTACATGATTTTTTTAGCCATGGTCCTGTTTTGTTATAGTTTGGAAAGCCATAATCAAGAGGCTAAAAGGAGTTTGAAAAGTTAATTAGTTTCCCTTGCTGACAGATACCCAAATGAACATGATCTCTCTGATCAAGAAAAGAAATTCCATACCATTTCTTGGCAAACCCTCATGTTTAACTGCCAAATAATTGTGGGAATTTGGATTTTCTTTCTTGAAGTTCAAGATTGTTTTTTCTTGTTTGGTTTTAATTTGAAATGAGCTATATAATAATATCATTTCACCTAGTAGAAGCTGAAATATTGATTACCATAACTAACAATTTATAATATGACATTTCTATAGCACTTAAAAATTTTACAAATCACTTTCCTTACAACAATTCTAAGAGGCTGGTGGTGTAAGTAGTATCATCTCTGTTTTACAAATGAGTAAACTGAGACCCAGGATCTCAGTGGTTTGCCTAGGACTACTTTTCTTAATGTCATCCTTATCATGGTGTAATATGATAGAATTATAATGAACATATGAGGATAATAATAATGCAGTTACTTCCTCAAGGACCATTTCTGTCCAAATCCTGTTGAATATAGTCTAAGAAGAATGAGAGTATTAAGAAACATTCACTGAATGAGAGTAGCAACAAACACTAACTCTTATTTTCTGCACAACAAATCTGTAAGCCTGGTACTTAACTATTTAGTATTATTTAAACCCATTTTACATATGATGAAATTAAAGTTCAGAGAATTTAAGTAACTTGCTTCTTTTTTTCTCATTTAATATTTAAAATTCCTCATTTTCCCCCACTTACGTATAAAAACAATTTTAACATTTAAAATTTTTTTTTCAAATTTTGAGTTCCAAATTTGCTCCTTTTCCTCCCATCCATTAAGAGGGTAAACACTCTGACATCTATAGATGTGCAGAGGGGCTTGCTTATGGTCACCCAGCTTATTCAAACCCAACACTTCTAACCTTCCTTCATTTCTCTAGCTTGGGCTGCTCCTTTTCTGGTATTATCACAAACCTATTATGTGTATTTTCTTTATATGTATATGTATAATCTCAAAATAGATACTTAAAGCCATTCCAGATGTTATCATGAATTAAAAACCTAAAGAATTATTTTTGAAAACTTAATCCTCTGGAAGGGACCCATATATGCAAAAGTGTTTGTGGCAGCCCTTTTTAATAATGGAATATTATTGTTCTGTAAGAAACGGTCAGCAGGAGGATTTCAGAGAAGCCTGGAGAGACTTGCATGAACTGATGCTTAGTGAAATAAGCAGAACCAGGAGCTCAACATACACGACAACAAGATTATAAGATGATCAATTGTGATGGATGTGGCTCTTTCCAGTAATGAGATGATTCAAACCAATTCCAATAATCTTGTGATGAAGAGAGCCATCTACACCCAGAGAGAGGGCTATGGGGACTGCATGTGGATCACAACATAACGCTCTCACTCTTTTTATTGTTGTTTGCTTGCATTTTATTTTCTTGCTCATTTTTTTTCTTTTTGATTTGATTTTTCTTATGCAGCAAGATAATTGTATAAATATGTGTGCATATATTGGATTTAACATTTATTTCTACCATGTTTAACATATATTGGATTACTTGCTATCTAGGGAAAGGGTGGGAGGGAAGGGGGAGGAAATTGGAACATGAGGTTTTGCAAGGATTAATGTTGAAAAATTATCCATGCATATGCTTTGAAAATAAAAAGTTTAATAAAAAAAAAAGAAAAGAAAACTTAATCCTCCAGAATGAAAACTTTCCACTGAGAATAAGGGTAAAGTAAGCATAGTAGCAAAAAAAAAATCTTGATTTGAGTTCCATTTGACTCACAGCTATTTGTTAACATTTAGGGGACAATTTTTTTAAGCTTTTTATTTGTATAACATGTGTATGGGTAGCTCCCCAACCTTGATCTTTACAAAGCTTTCCAATACAAATTTTACCCCCAGTCCCCTCCCCTCCCCTAGATGGCAGGACGTCCACTACATGTTAATAATGTTGAAATGCTTGAGAAGTTATTCAAGAAAAATCCTATCTACAAGAAAAAAAAAGAATCAGAGAAAGGCAACACAATGCAAGCAAATGTCAATAGAGATCATGAAAATGTTACGTTGTGGTCCATATTTCATGTCCCTCTTTCTGGGTGTATATGGTTTTCTTCAGTGAACAACTGGAACTGGTTTGAGACAATTCTTTATTGCAGAGAGCCATGTCCATCAGAATTGATCATCATGTAATACTGTTGTTGCTGTGCATGATGATCTCCTGGTTCTGCTCGTTTCACACAGCATCAGTTCATGCAAGTCTCTCCAGGCCTCTCTGAAATCGTCCTGCTGGTCGTTTCTTACAGAGCAATAATATTCCATAACATTCATATACCATAATTTATTCAACCACTCTCCAATTGATGGGCATCCCTTCAGTTTCCAGTTTCTAGCCACTACAAAAAGGGCTGCCACAAACATTCTTGCACATGTGGGTCCCTTTCCCTCCTCTAAGATCTCTTTGGGATATAGGCCCAGTAGAAACACTGCTGGGTCAAAGGGTATGCACAGTTTGACAACTTTTTGAGCATAGCTCCAAATTGCTCTCCAGAATGGTTGGATCCGTTCACAGTGCCACCAACAATGTATTAGTGTCCCAGTTTTCCCACATCCCCTCCAACATTCATCGTTATCTTTTCCTGTCATTTTAGCCAATCTGACAGGTGTGTAGTGGTATCTCAGAGTTGTCTTAATTTGCATTTCTCTGATCAATAGTGATTTGGAGCAACTTTTCATATGACTAGAGATGGTTTTAATTTCATCATCTAAAAATTGTCTGTTCATATCCCTTGACCACTTATCTATTGAAGAGTGGCTTGAATTCTTATATATATGAGACAGTTCTCTATATATTTTAGAAATGAGGCCTTTATCAGAACCCTTAAATGTAAAGATGATTTCCCAATTAGATGCTTCCCTCCTAATCTTGTCTGCATTTGTTTTGTTTGTACAGAAACTTTTTAACTTAATATAGTCAAAATTATCCATCTGGTGTTCAATTAGGAGTTCCAAGTCTTCTTTGGACATAAATTTGTTCCACCTCCACAGGTCTGAGAGATAAACTATATTACGTTCCTCTAACTTGCTTACAAAGTCCCTCTTTATATCTAGATCATGAACCCATTTAGATCTTATCTTGGTATGTGGTGTTATAATTTCTTCCACACTAGTTTCCAATTTTCCCAGCAGTTTTTGCCAAATAGAGAGTATTTATCCCAAAAGCTGTGGTCTTTGGGTTTATCAAACACTAGATTGTTAAGGTTAATGCCTAGGTTGTCCTGATAACCTATCCTATGCCACTGATCCACTGCTCTATTTCTTATCCAGTACCAAACGGTTTTGATGACCACTGCTTTATAATATAGTTTTAGATCTGGTACAGCAAGGCCACCTTCATCTGCCTTTTTTTTCATTAATCTAGGGGACAATTTTTTGAGAGACCGAAGAGAAAGATGTATATGTTAGCAGGAGGAACTGATAGCTTTTTTGATTAACCTGTACAAGGTAAAAATGTCTATTTATTTTCAATCTCCAGTCTTTTTGTTGTCAGGGTAGTGTCTCCCAGTGAATGTGATGCACTAGGTGCTGTGGTCTTGGTTAAATCTATTCTTTTTACACAATAGAACATTTATGTTTATAAATTAGTATAGGGGGTTGTTACACACAGGGGTTCAGGTGTGCAGAAGGCTTGATAGCATATGGCATGTCCTGAGAAATCCTCATTTAGCACAGACTTTTCCCCAAGAGGTCTGCCTTGCTTTATTTAAATGATCTTATTATAGCCAACCTCTTTATCCTAGGTGCAATGAGAAAAGGTGGCTTTAAAAAAAGCTAATTTTCTTCTCCATCATCCAGAGCTTGCTTATTTGTCTCAATATGTCCATCTTACTTGCATATGCAACACAAATCCTTCAAGACTTACCCCAGAGTAGAGTAGCATTGGTTTGGAGCTGGAGGGCTCTCAGAGAACATTTAGCCCAAGGGTTCTTAAGAAACCCAAGGGTCTTGTTTTCTAAAAAATGTTTTGACAACTACATTTCAGTATAATTGATTGCCTTTGCAACTCTCTATATTTTATTTTGTGCACTTGTCTGTGACACAAAAGAGATTAATAACTCCTAATCTAGTCTCGATTTCCTAATTTTACAGAAGAGGAAACTGAGACTCAGGGAGATTAAGCAGTTAAAGGTCAAATAGTAGCATCAAAGATAGAATTTAATGGATAGAGCACAGGCCCTAAGTCAGGCTTACTTATTTATTACTTAACACTTATTAGCTGTGTGACCCTGGGCAAGTCACTTAATCCCAATTGCTATACACACACACACACACACACACACACACACACACACCCCATACACAGATAGGATTTGAATCCAGAGCCAGGGTTCAAACTCATTCAAGCCCAGAGATGTCAAACTAGGGCCTACCTAGTGCAATGGAACCAGAGTAAAATATTTTTAAGAAATATTTAGTAAAAAAAATTCAATAAAGCATAGATAATGGCTTTACTTGAAAACTAAGCCTGCAGGAATCCTGTTTCTGTTTGACTTTGACACCGTTGCTCTAGGTGACTCATGCAATCAGTTTGTCTAATAGCAATCTTGAGTCATCTTTTATGTTCCATTTTTACTATCTTCAGGCCTCTATTTCTTGCTAAGAAAAAGTTCCTGTGCTGAGTTTTGGTGCCTGGAGAGTGATGGGATGAGGTACCCTTCCATCAATTTCAAGATCATTTTTCTAGGAGGGAAATAATTGGAACATAAGGTTTTGCAAGGGTTAATGGGAAAAATTATCCATGCATATCTTTTGAAAATTAAAAAGCTTTAATTAAAAAAATAATCATGTATATAGTCAATCAAAAAAAAATCACTCTTTTCTGACAGACCCTTTCCTCTGCCACAGTTCCAGCGGGACACTTTTCTGGAGGGTCTCTCCCCTCCTCATTGGGGCATTATGAGAAATCACACCAGACCTATCGTTTCACTTAATTCTTTCTTGACATTTAAGGGAAATTACTACATCACTTGATTCCTGAGATTCCTGAGATACTTCAAGTTCTTTCGGTGATGGGCTCTTTGGGAAACAGGACTGTTACAAAGAGCATCCTTGCCTGTTTAAAATGCATCTGTCTTAAGACCATGCTTTTGGTTTTAATGCAAGTCAAAATAATTGATTTACAGGGTCTGGAGAATTTTGGGTTAAATAATGTTTAGAAGAGGAAAGGAAAAAGCACATCTGTCTGTTAACATTCAGTTAGCTACAAAAGTTGAAAGAGACATTCGTTCCCAGATGCTTTTAGGTGGTTTCGTTTAACTGTTCGGTTCTGGGAGAATGTACTTTGTAGGGAATTTGTTTGAGTGTTTGTTGAGATGTGTCTGTTGGATTCAAAGGGAATGCACCAGAAAAGAAAAAAAAAATCCAAAGGGAAAATTGAATATGAGGAGAATAAAAGAGGAGGAAAAGTCCTTAAAGCTATGTCATGATAAAGTCACAGCTCATAGGAGGAAAGACATGATCTTTGGGGAGAAAGGGGGAAACTTTTTTTTAAGTAACACATTTCTATGGCACATAAATACGTACAGAATGTTTTTCTTGTACGTAACCCTATGCTGTAGGCAACTCGAGTATTATTATTATTTTTGTTGTTCCTATTTTACAGATGAAGAAACTGAGACTCAGAGAATTTTAAGTGTTTTGACTAGGGTCAAACATTGGATCCTGTGTTCTTTCCACAATACCAGCTTACTTTTCAGAAGCCTGAGGCCTACAGTACTTGGAAATGGATAATCCCTTCAAAGTTTTGACCCCATATTCCTTTTTTACTTAAGCTAGTCCCACTTTGCTGGTCCCTAACAATGAATCACCCTTACCAGATCTGCCTTTTCGTCTTGGCTCTTATTTCTGAGCTACTGAACACTGCTAGAGGGTATTTTTTAATTTAAATGATAATAGAAGGTATTTTTCTTTGGAAGCATTAAAGGTGAACCCTAATAGATTGCTACCCTGAAGGAAGATACCAAGTTTCTTTTCTCATTTTCAAGTTTAAATTAATATCTAGCTTCAGTTAAAAGAATATATGTATGTATGTTTGTATATATATATATATATATACACACATATATATATGTGTGTGTGTGTGTGTGTGTGTGTATAAACATATCACTTGAAATTGAGGATGAGGGCAATCTGTTCCCCCTTCCACAACCAAAGAGAAGGCCTGCTCGATTAGTGGCAGTTATAGGTAAATGTGATGGTCAATAGTTTCATAATTAAGAAAGATAAAGGATGAAGATAAAGGCAAATGATGTGAGCACATGATGATATCGAAGCTTTTTGCCTAGCATGTTCTGTCACAATGTGTCAGAGCTTCTCTCAGTAGGTATAAATTATTTCAATTGAATAAGACAAAATGGGTAATATTGAATAGTAAATTTCACATATTACGTTTATTTCTTTTCTCTTAGCCCCACGATTTCTGCTGTTTTGGCTTAATTGTCTTCAAGGAGAATTCAGTCTGGAGGGAGCAGGGTGGGAAATGACTAACAAAGGTGCAAAGGTCATTCATAAAACTTATTTAAATAGGGAAGAGAAAAATTACATTGGGACTATTGACTAGAATAATTGATATAAGTATGAATAATAATTTGTATTTATTTCTTGCCAGAACAACTGAAATCATGGCTAGGATCATTCTAAAAATGCCATCAAAGGGAGATCTTTAGCATCTTTTGCATATTGACATTTGTTGAAAATTATTGAAAATTATCAAATGGAGAGTGTGTGAATCCTGCCATTTGTATAGCCCAAGTAAGAATTTTATTATTTGTATGTGGAAGATGGGCATTTTTTCACTTCCCTAAAGTGAAGTTCCATAACAAGGCCACAAAGCCAGTGCTGCCAGGACTCCATGGGGATACAGCTAAGACTCAGATTTCTTTGGATATTAAAGGAAGGAGAATCCTTTGTGGAGTGGAAAGAATATAAGACTCCTCAGGAGATATGCCTTTGAATCCCTAAGCACTTTTCTGGTCTTTAGTTTCCTTATTTATAAACCAAAGAGGATGCCAGACTGAACTAAATTTAAAGTCTTTTCAATCTGAAATGCAGGAGGATTTCAAGTCTCTCTAAAATGAGCTTCTTTTCTTACATCCTCTTGCTCCATATTCTCTTTCCTTAATTTTGCTCTAATAGAAAAATCCCTTGGTCTGCTAAATCATCTGCTTGATTGATTTGTCCTCCTCCTAAACGGTAATTGTGTGGCTTGGGTTAGTTAGGCTGAGCAGTGGATAGAGCTTTAGGTTTGAAGTCAGGAAGGCTCAATGTCATGAGTTCAAATGTGGCCCCAAACACTTTTAACTGTGTGACCCTGGGCAAGTTACTTAGCAATTGTTTGCCTCAGTTTCCTTATCCGTTAAATGAACTGGAGAAGGAAATGGCAAACCACTCTTGGTATCTTTGCCAAGAAAACCCCAAATGGCATTGTGAAAATGACTGAACAACAACAAAAACTCTGGATTGGTTCTACAGATTGTTAGAATTATACATGGTAGAATCTTTAAGTTTATAAATATTCTAGAATGAAAGCACATCTCTTTCTTTTCTTTTACACATAAACTTTTTGTTTTTTGTGAAGTTAGGAATATTTGGTCACAGGCATTTTTTGTTACTGTATTACTTACCCATTTTGGGGGGAGGGGCTAGAATAATCTAGCCTTATTTGAGTTTGTATGATACATTGAGACAAAATTTATAAATTTAATGAATATCATGAAGTTGTTTCCAGCAGGAAACATTGACTGCCCAAGTCATATAAATTCTCAGTGAGGAGATTGAAAGATTAGGACTTGAGTCAATGGGGTGGTTGGTACCTATTGAGAAATGGGAGAACAGAATTCAGGCTCCAGAGCTACTTCCTATGCCATCTTTAGTACATTAGGATTTTTGTTCCTCTCTATATATGTATAAGTATGCACATATATGGATATGCAATTATCACTTCTGATTTACTTTATCTTTCACTTAGTGCTGAATTTGACAGATTGTCCATTCACATGGTTGTTAGGAAAATGTGAGCAATCTTGGTTGTCTGTGGATCGTTTAGAGGGGACAAAAATATCAGAGTGGTTACTTTTCAGTTTTATTGTTATTTTGTGTGTACCAGTGTGGTTCCACTGGACTGATTTAAACTTAAGTTAATGGATTTGGAGGCAAAATAGCACAGTAGTATTTTTAATATATACACATGTATATGTGTGTATGCACATATATGTATACACATACATGTATATCTGACCACTTTGGAAAGAAAAGTCTTTCAGTTAGCAAACCTACATTGATTTGGGTATCTCTTGCAACGGAGCAGATGGTACAGCTCTGCTGTGGTATCTCATCAGACCTCCACAAGACAGCAGTTCAGAATGGGAGATTGCCTCCCATTCTGTGATTTTTTTTTTTTTTTTTTTTTTTTTTTAGCAATGCATTGAGAGCCAGGGGAGCACGTGTTGTCCAGTAGCACTTCCTCAATCTGGATACGTTATAGTAACAATGATGGGAATCCTAACTTAGATTCATATGGTGCTGCAAGATTTGTAATCAGTCTTCAATTGATTATCAGACATTTATTAAATGCTCACTTTGTAGGTTTCTTGTCTGATACCTTTGATTAGGAGGGTAATGGGGAACTTACTGAGCAGGGAGCAGATGTGCTTTGAGAAAATGACTTTGGGTGGGATTGGGTTGGAGTGAGAAGAAGGTTGAGGAAAAGATACCATCAAATTGTACATGAGATAGTTGATGAGGGACTGAACTTGGATTATGGCTGTGTTGGAGAGAAGTGTTTGTATTCAAGACATGATACATAGCAAGATACTTTAATAATGTGACTTTATTTGACCTACAGAACAAGCTGCAATATAGGAGCTGTTATTATTATTATTATCCCTATTTTGAGGAAACTGAGACTAAGGGGTTTGCCCAGGGCTATATTGCCCAGGGGGTAGTTAGTGATTGAGGCTTGATTTTAATTCAGGTCTTCGTGATTCCAGATCACTTCCACCTCATTGATCCTTCTGTTTGTATCTTCCTAACCTAATATAGTGCCTGGCAAATAGTAGGCACTCAATAAATACTTGATGAATATATTTTAACATGTATTGGATTACCTGCCATCTAGGAAGGGGGTGGGGTGAAGGAGGGGGAAATTTGGAGCAGAAGGTTTTGCAAGGGTCATACCCATGCATATGTTTTGTAAATAAAAAGCTTAAAAAAAAAATACTTGTTGACCTTTCCATTGGGACCTTTCCATTACCTCAATGTCTGAGGCAAGATTTGCATGTAGAGTCTTCCTGACTACAAATTAGCCATCAGCCCCACTAAAACCCACTGTTTTGTATGTAGAATTAGAGATTTAAAGCCCAGAGGGACATGCAGTCTCATCTGGTCCAGCCCCTCCAATTGACCAGTGAAGGGGATTAAGAATTAAAAAGGGTGAATGTCTTTCCTCATGTCACCCTAGGATCCAGGGAAAGATCCAGCCTCTAACCCCCGGACTAGATTCTCACAACACTTTCAGTATTCTCTTCATTCTACCTTTCTGCTCCTAATGATCCAGCCCACCTTTTCCCATCCTGCATTTCTAAAACTAGTATGCTAATAATGCATATTTTAAAATTAATTGCGTTGCCACTTTTTCTTATATTTCTAAATTTGGGAAGCACTGACCTTTCCTCTGACAGACTTCAGCTGTCTTAGAGCTGGTATGACACACTGATCTTGATTATGATGCTGGTTTCTTTTGCTTTTATTTTACTTTTCTCTTTAAAAACACAGGGAGAAAAGATTGAAGCAGAGTTAATTTTGTAGAATGTTGCTGTGTTTAGAGCACAAGTTTGATTAAATGCTCTTTAATATTCCTTCTGTTGAGGAAAAGGCCCCACATGTGCAAGAATGTTTGTGGCAGCCCTTTTTGTAGTGGCTAGAAACTGGAAATTGAATAGATGCCCTTCAATTGGAGAATGGCTGAATAAATTATGGTATATGAATGTTATGGAATATTATTGTTCTGTAAGAAATGACCAGCAAGATGATTTCAGAGAGGCCTGGAGAGACTTACATGAACTGATGCTGAGTGAAATGAGCAGAACCAGGAGATCATTATACACGGCAACAACAGAACTATATGACGATCAATTCTGATGGACATGGCTCTCTTCAACAATGAAATGTTTCAAACCACCTCCAATTGTTCACTGAAGAAAGCCATATACACCCAGAGAGAGGGATGCGAAATGTGGACCACAACATAACATTCTCATACTCCTTGAGTGATGTTTGCTTACATTGTGTTTCCTCTATCTGATACATCATTTGTGTAGATAAGATTTTTCTTGCACAACAATGATAAGTTTGGAAATATGTATACATATATTCGATTTGCCAATATTTTAACATAATTAACATGTAGTGGATATCCTGCCATCTAGGGGAGGGGTGGGGAGTTGGGGGGAAAAATTTGTAACGGAAAGCTATGTAAGGGTTATTGTTGAAGAATTACCCACACATATGTTATGCAAATAAAATAAAAATTTAAAAAAAAATATTCCTTCTGTTGAATTGATCTCTGATAAGCTTAATTGTCTCCTATACAGGTATTAGAGGAAACAGCTAATAAGAGAATTGGAAGGTTGATTCCCAAAGGTCCCATCTCAAATTCAATATTTTTGACAGCTTTTTTTTTTTTTTTTGAGGGAGTAATCTCCTGCCTTCAGTCACCTTCTGTCTAGTATTTTTCTAGTCCAAAGAACTTTCTGTTTGTTATTTTTCCTGTGGGACTCAAAGTGATATGCTCAGGAATAAATTCTGATGATCACAAAAAGCTGATTGTTTCAGCCTGTAAGGCTGTTTTGTAATCCTTGATCCATTGACTTTTATGTAGCAACCCCCCTCCCCCCCAAAGTTCAAACAAAGTTTTTATGGTAAATTTTTTGGGAGTCTTTAAAATCTGTAGTGTGTGGGAGAGAGTAGCCATTTGTCTTTGATTATTTTTGTGAACTTTGGGGGAATTTTTTTTTTTTTTTGGTGAAAAGGAAAGAAATACATTTATCTTAAAACCACCCATTTATCTTCTTGGCATCCCTTTGTGGGTTTTTTTTAGGCTGCATTGAATGTTTCTGTAATAAAAACCACAAGTAGAGTACACAGCTTTGCAATTTATACATGGTACTTTTGTCAAGACCAGGAACTATGAGAGGTGTTGGAGAATATTTAATTTGGAGCCTTTCAAGATTTAGGGGCAATATGAAGGCAGGAAGCAAGGCAAAGAATTATCATCAAACCTTCCATTTGCACAGTATTTCCAAGGGCTACACACACACACAAACACACAACATACACACACAACACACACACACACAGCATTAGAGGCCATTTGGTCCAACACCCTCATTTTCTGGTTGAAGAATCGGAAGCTAGGGGAATTGAGGTGACTTAATGATGGCAATACTCTTGGAGTAAAAAGTGGGATTTTGAGTCTTGTCATCTTCATTGTGATTCCAGCAGAGTATCCACATATGCTACACTCCCATCTCTAACACCTTCTCCTAAGACTTTTATCTGCACTCAAGAAATGCAGAAAAGACCCAATACTGAGCGAACGATGTGAGCTTAACTTTTGGGCATCGAGCACCCGAGAGGTGCCCACAAGTGAACTGCGTGTGAGGGACAACTCCAGTGGAATTGCACACAGTGCAGAGCTGCAAATTAGCAAGGAAGAATATATTAGAAATCAAAAAAAGCTTAAAGAAAAGATACTTTTTTTTTCTTCCCAGATTTCATTGACTGTTACCCCAGTGGATTGTGTACTAAGAATTTATCCCTCAAACTCAGTATGTTCCAAACTGAATGAAGTGTTGATACCCATTCAGTTTCCCTATTTTTCTTAATAGCTTTCTTGTTCATAGTTCACCCAATTTCAAAATTTGATACTTAAAAAGTTTTTTTTTGACACATTTACATATTTATTACACATTTACATTACATTTAAAAATTGTTTATTTTGAGAGGTGTCATATTGGTAAAGTTAAATAGAATAAAGCAATGATTTCATCTGAAAGTACATGCAGTATTTCATATCTGTAGCACCCTTCTGCCCCCCTCCCTCATTAAATGAAAAAAAAAATATTTTCTCTCCCTTCCATTCTTGAACCTATTGAAGGAAAAATGTCTTGTAACTAACATGCATAGTCAAGCAAAATAAATTCCTCCAGTGGCTGTATACAAAAATGAATGTTTCATTTTTTCCCCTAAGTCCATCATGTCTCTGTAGTGACTAGCATCTTGTCTTTGAAATGGTGAATGGTCATTGTATTGATCTGAGTTCTTACAGCTTTCAAAGTTGTTTTGACAGTATTGCTGTTACTGCACAAACTGTTCTCATGGTTCTAATGTTCTTTATAAAAACCCTCAAAATTGGTGATTTTTATGATATTGATGCTATAGTGTAAATTCTTCTATCTCTGCTTACTTCACTCTTCATTGGCTCATATAAACCTTACTTTTTTCTTAGGGAACAGAAGCAGACCGTCCCATTCACATAATGTGCTTTATTCAGCATTCTGTAGCATGAGCTTCCCTGAATAGCTCTAGACTCCTACATTTAAGAGATTAGCTTTAGCTTGAGGACTAGAAGAAAGGAAAATGGGGGGCAGACCTAGGAATACATGTATGGACCACAACTGGTTATAAGGGCTTCTTAATTAGCCTCCATACTTCTCCAATTCAGTCCATCATTCCTCACATAGAAAAGAAAATTTGAACTCTGTCGTTTGACATTCAGATCTATACATAATGTGGTTCTCCTTACCATTCCAAACTTATTTTTTTCATGCCTTTTTGTACTCCATTCTCTGCTTTGCCCAGCTTGCTTTCCCTTTTGTGCATGTTACCTCCCTTTGTATGTAGTTCTAGGACTCTTTGTACAGGAAGCTTTCTCTGATATATTCCCCATTTGGAAGTAATTGCTTCCTCTTTAACTTTCTTCTAGGACTTTTTTTTTTCACCCTTTTGGACATATTCTGCTTTGTTTCATATTACTTGTATGCATCTGTTTTTTCACTCACATGAGATTGTAAGCTCTTTGAGAGCTGGTGCAATGACATTTTTTTCATGTTGTGTATTCTGTATTTAGTCCAATATCTTTTTTTATTGGGAGAGGGGATTCATTTTCTCCATCTCCTTTCTCTTTCCAGCCCAATAAAAGGAGAAGGGGAAGGAGCATCTAATCCATGATTTCATCTGTATTGAAACAATGCAGATTGAAATTGTGTTGCAATTCATAAGAGAATTTTTCTTTAGTCAAAGCCACCCATGATCTGAGTGGGATTTGAACACAAGGTCTTTGGGAATCACAGACTAGTTCTCTATCCACCATTCTACTCTGACCCTCCTGCATAGCACAGAGTAGGTGGCCTGGTGAGGTTTGTTGGATTCACTTGAATTGAGGACAACACTAGGGCAGCTGTTGTATTATGAATAATTCATTCTCCATATCTTGGTTCCTACAGCTTGCTAAGAACCCTAATTTAGAATAATCTGGGGAACATTTTCCTCCAGTCTTCTTTTATATTATACAGGGTCTTGGGCATCATTTGTGCTTAATAAATGTCTTCATCAGCAGGAGTGTTTTTTTGGTATGATCTTGTAAGACTTCAGAGGAAATCTTCAATTGGAAGATTAGGGTTTTTTTCCCCTCTTTGACTCTCTGATGATCTAAAGCTGTTTCCCAGGATTCCTTGGCTTCTGAGTAGAGAAAGTGCAAAAATGAAGTCAATAGGCAGAATATTTTTAAATTGATTCACTTTGTATCTGGGGTTTTAATTTATTGGTTGCAAGTTGTACAAAAGCAGCATTGAATTTGGGGCTAGCACAATTTCCCCACTAAGGCAAATGCCCTGAGAGATTCTGTAAGGAAATCAAGAAGAGACCTGGACTCATAGCCCAGGAACATATCCTTTTCTGAAAAAAATTGGATTAGCCGTAGATCTCATTAGGTGCCTTCAGAAAAATTTAATAAAAAACCATTATTCTTACCTCAGACTTACTCTGTAGCCTTGTCTGCTTGCTGCAAGCTCTTGTAATCTTGGGTAAGTTCATGCTATTTATTTATTTACTTTGGTGTAAGGAAATTCCTTCTTTAGGGCCCCATCTTATCTTAGATCTGAGTTTCCCTGTTGCTTGGAGACCCTTACTTTTATGGCATTAGAGGCTCTTTTCTTACATTTTCTTTTCTGTTGGGTGATTTTTGAAGATATTTTCTGTAAATTCTTATCTTGAGCATGAACTCTCCCTAACCACAACTTCAGGAGTAGCCTTAATTTTCTTTCTTAATAGGATTCTGTTTATCAGACCACTGGGTTTTTAATGTAATGTTATTTTCTTTGATTTTCTGGGTTGCTTTTTCTAACTCCCTTCCTGAGTTTTTTTTTTCCTGAGTATATAACTACTAGATCAGGATGCCAGATGTCTTTCATGGGGTCTGTAAGGGCATATGTCCTTCTTAAGGAAGAAGCTGATCACATAAATCTTAGATATCAGGGCTCCTTTATGCATTTTAAAGGATTGGCACTAGCTTCTCCATGCTTGATTTAAGGATCCTTTGTCACCCTCCCCACCCTCCTGCAACTGATGATCTACATCTATGTATGGTGTTATTGGTTGTATTGTTAAAGTTCCCCCAAAGGGAGCAGACTGGTGAGTTGTCTGGTAAGGGAGAGGAGAAATTCTAGAATGAAAATTAGAAGGTTTTATGAATATTACTTTTGGATGGATTGTTTGTTTCTTGACTTTCTTCAGATTTGAAAATGGAAGGGTAGTGGTTGAGTTAGACATAATTTTGTTGTCACTGTTCAGTTATTTCAGCTGTGTCTAACTCTGTTACTCTATTTGGGGTTTTCTTAGCAGAGATACAGCAGTGATTTGCCAGTTGCTTCTCCAGCTTATTTTACAGATGAGGAAGCTAAGATGAACAGGGTTAAGTGACTTTCACTGAATCACACAGCTAGTAAGTATTTAAGTCTACATTTGAATTCCGGCTTTTCTGACTCCAGTCCTGGTACTCTATCCACTGAACCACTTTAGCTGTACATAAATGCATTATCAAGTTATAAAATACAAATCCTAGTTATTATTATTATTAGAATTATTCAAGAAACAGTGGTAATTACAATACTACCCATTTCACAGTGTTTTGGAGAACTTAAAAATATCATCAAAATAATGAATTGTTATGACTCATAATGACATTTAAAAGGGTATTAGTTGCTTTTTGCCATCTTTGCTTTCCTGGATTTGTAGAAGCTTTACTAATTTGTAGTTAAAGAGGGAAAACCTCTGAATCTTGGAGCCAGAACACGTGGATTTGAAGTTCTCTACCCATCATGGGATTGTGGAATTAGATGTGCAAAAGCAAATCCATAATTTTAAAGATAAGGACACTGAGGCACAGAACCATTGAGATGATGCTTTAGATCACATCAGTGCTGAGTGGAAGAAGTCACAGGGACGGACCACTACTTTCCACCTTACCAAACTCTAGTAGGTTTCTCAATGGGACAAGGTATGTGCCCCAGAAGGAGAGTAGAAAAGCTGAGTGATAAGTTGTTTCCCTTTTTCCTGTTCTGCAGCTGTGTTTATTTTAAGTTTTGGTTAAAAAAACAAAACAAAACCTACAGATGTACCATTTAGAAAGTTAGCATATTTAGGTTTTCAGGACATTGTGTTAATTATTGGCACAGATTAGGAGAGGCTTAATTTAGTAATAAATGATGAATATTGATATTAAAATAGTTGTGAAAATATATAGTAACTTAAGTGAAGAATGGAACAAAGCAGGAGTCTCTCTACTTTGGAGAAATGAAGGTCTTTTGCTTGATAGAGTGCTAGGTCTGAAGTCAGAAAGTCACTAATTAGCTGTGACACTTACTGTCTGTTTCATTGACCTGAACTGTGAAAAGGGTATAATAAAAGCACCTACCTTGAAGGGTTATTAGGAGGTTCAAATGATATATTATTTGTAAAAGAGTCAAACAAACAAAAAAATAGACTTAACACAATGGCTGACACGTGGCTGGCTCTATAGAAAGCCTTATTCTCCATCTCTTTCCCCTTCCTCTTTCAATCACATTAGCACAATTTGACAAAGTGAAGTTTAGTGAAAAATCTATGAAGCATTCTTTGTGAAGGTGTTGACATTAAACTCAGTAAATAAAAGTAATTCTCAAACTCTTGTGGTTCACTTTTGGAATCTCTGAAGAGACCAGAATCCTTACCTGGCCACTGACAGCCTTGAAGATTGCTTTAAAGCAGTTCTACCTTTCCCATGATGAATCACCTTAGAACATTGCAGGGTGTCCTGTCTAGGAAAAAGGAATATAAGCCATTTGAAGAAAGCAGCCTTGCTATGGTGGGCCAGCTGCCAGGATGCTTCAGGCCCCCCATCCCCCATCAGGCTGCTGGGAAGAGCTTTCTGGCAGAAGTCCAGTTTTTGCAGGGTGCCGGGAATGTACCAGGGGAGAAGAATGAGAGGAATTTGTGTGATTTGGAGATGAACTGGGGAGGGGATACCCTTGGGAGGCGGGGGGGGGGGGGAAGTCCCTCCAAACCAAAGCCCTCAGAGCTTCCCCCATTTTTCTCAAGTTACTACCAAATTCTATCTGCTTTGGGGAAGGGGGTACCAAGCTCCCCCCTCTGACTCCAAGCTGGATGTCTGAGCCCACTTACAGTGAGACAGGGTCAGACATGGTTAAATTGAGGAAAATCTTTGTTCCCTTGTGAAGAGCGAAATTCTCTTCCCTTTGTGTTTTCCTGTGTTATTTATTTGCTAAAAGTCCCAATCATACTTTTAAACTGTGACCATGTCTATGGGCCTTTTTCTTTCCTATATTATATTAGTAAACAAATTTAACTCTTTTATCTTCAGGAATACCTCAGATTTCTAAGGTAGATTAGCTAGACCTGGGAAAGAACTTTGGGATTTCTCTCATTTTATGAGGAATGAAGCTCAGTGATGAGGGAGACTCAGATGGGCCCAGCCATGATCCTGTTGTGTTTTAGTGGCAAGGCTGGAGGGGACCCCACATCCCCCTATTCTGCCTCCTTCCTCTGCCACCCCACTGGCTGGTCTGGCTCTCTCTGGAGTCAGGATTGGGCTGAGCTTCAGGTCTGGAAAGCCTAGCTTTGTAACCTTCAGATGGAGACAAGCACTTCATCCTCCTATTTTAGTCAGGTATTCCTAGGACTTGTAGAAGGCACCAGGCCAGTTCAGGTTCATTCATTCTGCTGCTGTTTTCAGGGTCCCCAGAGCCCTTCCTGGGTCCTCCAGCCCTTCCCCTTGCATTCCTAGACTTCTCACCCATGCTAGACTTCTCACTCATGGAAAGTCATCAGGCTTTGGCAGGAGGATGAATGATTGTGGATGCTTCCACTCCAAACATCCAGTCTCATTTTACTTTTTTTAAATTAATTGTTGCTTTCCGGTGGGGCAAGTTTAAATTCCTGACCTCCAAGTAAAAATATGGGAGAGGTCACCCTTTTTTGCTAATTGTAGAATGGAGGGCTGGTTTTTCCCTCCTTCTGCCCATCCCACTCCCTTTGTTACAGAACACCTGTGCTGCTCTTCATTCCAGGTTTGGGGAATCGGAAGGTTTTGTTCACATTTGGAATGTTTGGGGATTTTTAAATTTGGAGGCCCATTTAATCCGGGTTGGATCATTCTGCCCTCTACTCGCCTCTTGTCTTAAGAAAGGGAATGGTTGGAATTTCTGCTTTGGCTATTATTTCTCTTATTAAATTGGCCCAGAAAATAAGCAGGAGTATGCAGCTTGTGGCCTTCCAAGGAACTGGGACATCTTTGGAGATATTTGGGTCAATATACAAGTGAATTGTTTTATAGAATGGAACCAAAAGCAAATTCAGCCCAATTGGAGTTGTTAACAATATTTGTGGGAGTGGTGGTGGAAGTTGGGTGGTAGCCCTAGGGGTAGGATTTCACCAGTAAATTCTCTATCCAGTGTGAAATCACCAGCTATATTCTGGCAGTTTAAAACCCATGAACTTTGGTGCTACTAGAGAATAGTCCAAAGCTGTTCCTGTTTTTTGCACCCGTATGTTGTGAACACATTGCAATGTTTGCCTTCGATGCCAAAATGATAAAAGTTTAGGGCCAGGAGAAAGATGGCCAACTCTGACAAGCGCCTTAAATTTGCCTTCAGACTCTTGCCTAGCTCCCTGATTTGTCCAGGTCCTCCTCAGTGCCCTCCCTAAGTTGGGGACTAAAGGGGAAAGGCTATGCTGCTGCATAAATGTTTGTGCTCAGAGCCAAAGGCCAGTGTGACTGTGAGCTCTGTGAGAACAGAACAGTTTCCATTCACACGTGTATGTTTCTGGCATCCATGACAGTGTCAGCCACATCCTACTTAAGCTTATTGACATTCATGTGATTAATAAAACAGTATCAAGAGCTGAATTCTAGGCTCGGTTCAGATACAGTAATCATTAATAACAGCTTTCATTTGTTGATGATTTCGGATTTGCAAAGCTCCTTACAGATAGCTCATTTTTATTCTCACAATTGGGGTAGATAAGTACTGCTGTTAACCCTGTCTTTACAGATGGGGAAACTGAGGCAGACAACCAGTTAAGTGCTTTGTCTAGAGTCACACAGCTGGTGTCTGAATGTGAACTCTGGTCTTGTTGGAGTCCAGAAGACTCCTCTTCCAGAATTCAAATCTGGCCTCAGACTCTTACTAGCTATGTGACTCTAGGCAAGTCACTTCCCTGATTGCCTCAGTTTTCTTATCTTGTAAAATGAGCCAGAGAAGGAAAAGGCAAACCATTCCAGTAGCTCGGCCAAGAAAACCCAAATAGGGTCATAACAGTTGGACACAATTAAACAAGTTCTTGATATTACTTAGCAAAATGATCTTACTCATGTAATTTAATCTTCAACAAAACGGAAGTAGCTTTAACGGTTCCTTACATATTAACTATGATTCTGTTAGATTAGACTAAAATGAGAATTTACTAATTGAGATTGGGCTGGTCTAAACTCATAAGCTGATGTTATTTTATATTTTGCTAAATGTTGAATTCTTGTTGCCTTTTGTTTAAGGAAGTTTCTTTTTCTTAAAGAACTTTTAGATCTTTGAAATTCATAAAAAGATCTTTTTAAAAACCTACACTGTGTGGCAGCTGTGCAAGGGATCTTTTCCTACAATATTGTGAGCAATTATAAGCCAAGAAGAAGGGAGAGACCTTGTAAATTATGAATATTCTGAAAACGAGGCACATCCTCCTATTGCAGAGATAACCCTGAAGTTAATAGCTGTTCCATCTGCCAGGGCTGATGTCGTGAAGATGAGCATTTAGTTCGTCAAAGTGGCATTTAGCCGAGTGTAAGCAATATTAATCCAATCATAAGCTTTGGTCAAGTTTCATGCTGATTTTAAAAGCAATTGTTTTGGGATTATTTGTAAATTTATGTCTAGTGTACCAGGTGAGTAAATGATTGAAATCATCTACCTTTAGGAAGAGAATATAAAATTATACTCTGGTAATTATCAATTGGATCAGTTTATATCACCTGCAAATGCTCTCTACTCATTTGGATTGGCTTAAATTCTCTCTTTTGTTCCTGTTTCACAATGTAATATTGATGGAATGAATACCCAATGAATACACATTGCTTACAGTTATTTTTTTATTGAAAGGACTTTAAGCAAAATGTCCTCTTTGTGTTATTTTTTATTTCCCCTTCCTTTTGGATGACATTTGGATTTCATTGGTTTTAGGATTCCTGGTAAGGAAACATTTAGAATTCTTCCCAATATGGCTACTACCTCTTTTTTCATTTTCTTCCTCTTCTTCATCACCATCTTTTGGAACCCCCAGCTCCCTTCCAAAGGTTACTTCCTTCAAGAGGCCTTTCTTGAGTCCTCCAGATATTAGTCACTCACATCCTTTTATTTTGACTCTCTATTCTTTAATCATCTGTGAACTTGTGTCCTTCAGAGAATGGAAGTTCTTTCAGAGTAGACACTTTCTCAATCCTTGGTACCCAGCAGTGTGCCTGGTAGATGCTCAATAAAGTCTCATTGATTGTTTGATGGATTAATTACTGACTCCAAGGCCCATCCTATATCTATTAAATCATACTGCCTCTTGATTAATAAATCAATAAAAGCAGTTCACTTTCATGTTCATTTAGGGATCATCACTCAGCTTCATCAATTCCATAACTGTTAAAAAACTCTTACCCACGGGGCAGCTAGGTGGCACAGTAGATAGAGCACCAGCCCTGAAGTCAGGAGGACTTGGGTTCAAATCTGGTCTCAGACACTTAACATTCCCTAGCTGTGTGACCCTGGGCAAGTCACTTAACCCCATTTGCCTCAGCAAAAAAAAAAAAAAACAAACAAACAAACAAAAAAAAAACTCTTACCCATTTCATCTTATCTTTTGATGCTATTTTGTGTTAGTTAACTATGGACTTTGAATCCAATTACTCCTATTCTAAACTGTTACCTTAGAAAATTACATTTTTCTTCCATAGCTTGAACAACAATCACTTCTATAAAATCCCTAATAGAGGGAACTCTGCTTCATTGCTTACAACTATCTCAAGGAGATGTGATTTCTTGGAAATTTCTTGTATTGGACCACAATCTGTATCTTTATCATGTCTGTCAGGGCACTTTTATATTCCATTGGTCTTTTTTTTCTGAATAGACCTAGTTCTTAGTAGGTCCTTATTGGATTCCTCCAATATAAGGACTTCCTGACTTCTCATTTCTAATTACTCTTTTAATATACTATAGGATGTTATTGCCCCTTAAAATGTAAACTTTATTATATGTAATAAACATCGTAATTAAGATGCCTTCCGATTGGTGAAGAATATCCTACACTTCTATTAATGTTGACTAAATTCATCAAATCAGAACTCTAATTTTTGTGGTGTGTGTGTGTGTGTTCAGAAAATTTTGTAATTTATCCCTCTTAAATTCTGTCTTTTTTGTTGGGTTCTTTTCTTGCTTATCGGTTCTTTTTGGTTTGATCCTTTTACACTTAAAATTGTTAATGGTCCTCTTTTTTGTTTATGTGGTTTTTATCTGTTTGTTTATCTATTTATATTTACCATATCAAAAGTGGAAAAGTCTTAGTATTGTTGTAAAAATAGTTTTGACTTTACGAATATCATTTTAGTATTCACACTTATAGAATCCTTATTCTGGCTTCTTAAAGTCCTTTTGAATCATGATTCTGCTTCTTAATGAATTGTGCCTGCCTCTTTTTTGTCATATACACATTTAGCAGCTGTGTCTTCTGTGTCATTGCAAAGGATCCAGCCAAGAGCAGTATAAGTTACATAGGAAAAATCAGTCTGCAGACAAAAAAAAGTTCAGAGTCTGGCACAGTGTGGCTACTGAGATATTAGAGAGTTTTTAGTGATTTATCCAAGATTACAGATGAAAGAATAAATAACCCCTATATCGTCCAGCTCCAGTCTTTCAGATCCTGTAAAGTTTTCTTTGCTCTTGATCCCTTAGTTTTAATTAGAGAAAAACCAGAAACAAAAACAGCTTCTTTTTTTTCCTGTTTTCCCTGTTGTAGAAAAAAAAGAAGAAGAAATATCCACAAAAACTTAGTGCATTTACAGTGAAGAATTTGTGAAAACAAGTCCAGTGCATGTCAGGCAGCATTTATTAACTGCTCTGCCAATGGACCAGGAAGCTGAGACAAAATGGAAAACATTTGAATACCATAGGGATCTTCTTTGGTGATGCTGTAGTGATAGTGGTGGTGGGGGTGGGGTGGGGGGAAGAGGGGCAGGAATTACTTTCACAAAGCCCTCTCTTGGTCCTCCTTAATTATTGTTTACTGGTCTGTTAACTATTGGGTGGGGTAGCTGTAGGGAGGCTGCCATAGACTTGGAGCCTCTGCCACATAAAGATGGAAAAGACCTGGAGATAAGGATTTTTTGAAATGATTATGTAAGTCATTGAGAAAGAAATTGGATTAGGAATATTAGATTTCTGTGCTCCTTTTCTGAGGGCACTCTGAGATGCTCTGGGCAGAATAGTTAGAAACTTGCTACTTGCATTAAGTGTTTGTTGACTAAGAACTCAATACCCTAAGATTAGCTTTTATTTGCCTGGAGATCCATTTTCAGTAATACTCTGTTAAACTACTTTTAGTCATTTTGTAGCTGTAAGCTCCAAGAGGGTATTGAGCTAAGGCTGGGGGATGGGAATTGTGGCTTTTGTTTCTCCCCATAATTCTGAAAAATGAGTTGGATTTTGCCTTGACACCTCTCAGCCCCCCACCCTCCCAAACTAGGTATGGTGCAAAAAGCCCCGTGGTTAAAAGCTGGGTTTTCATTGTAGACATCTTTGTATGAAAAGAAAACAGATGTTAAGATGTCAACAACAATGAGATTTTTTTTTTGTCTTAAGATGAAGTATTGCACAGTGTTCCTTTAAAAATATTTATGTAAATTCTCTGGAATAATGTACAGTAGAATGCTTTTAGCAGGGAACGATGCATGGGGGCTTGTCAGTATTTCCTTGATAAGTCATTCTTTTTAGGGGTTAATAATTCAATTGTGGAAGCTAGCTTTTGGTAGAAGCTCACTTTATGAGGCTTCAGTCTGAGACTGCATTTTCCTTGTGTTTGCAAGTATGAATAATAAAAATAAAATCTGTTAAAGATTTGAAACTGTCAGAAAATCTAGAAAGGAAACAAAAGATACTAATTTCAGGTGTGTTTTGGTCTCCCTTCCCTTCCCCCCCTTTTGTTTTTAGAATTAAAAATAAAACCTGCTTGATTTTCTCTATCAGTAATGGAGTTAAAATGAATAGGAATTATTTGGGTATTTTGAAATGCAGAGGAATACTTACTACAAGTCGTCAGAGGCTAATTGGGTTTATCTCAGTGAGTTTCTTGTGAAGTTCTATCACTTGTATAAATGATACAAAGAGAAGTATGTACATGTTTTTGTACTGTTTTGTGACCGACACTGTATTGTGCTTAGTGTAGTAAATTAAAAAATAAATAATAGCTTTTTATTTTCAAATGCAAAGATAGTTTTCAGCATTCACCGTGGCAAAATCTTGTCTTCCAAAATTTTCGCTCTTCCCCCTTCCTAGAGAGCAAGCAATCTGATATATGTTAAACTGTACAATTCTCTCTATATCATGCTACTGTGCTTATTGTAGTGCCTGACACATAGTAGGTGCTTAATAAATGCTTGTGGCCATGTATAGAACTACCCTTGTCAGTCCTCACCTTACATGTGTTCACTTCTGGGAACCACAATTTTAGATACTGACAATGTGGAGAGTGTCCAGAGAAGGACCATGAAAATGTTGAGGGTCATTTGTTCTTAACATGAGGTCCCCTAAAGGAAGGGCATATATTTAGCACGGAGGAATGGAAGAAGAATGACTGGGGAGATATGATAGCTTTGTCCAGTTGTCTAGCAGCCTTGAGTCTTAGACACTAAGTGGCAAAATTAGTCTTGATTTCAAGAAAAGCTCCTAAGCTCTAGAGCCATCCCAAAGTAGAGTGAATGGCTGGCCTAAGAAAGGCTTTAGCCGTCTTAAAGTAGAGGCTGAGCAGCCACCTGTAGTGCCTTTGGGGTTAGGTTGGACTTAAGTTGCTGCCTGAGCTCCCTTCCCATTCTCAAATTCTGTGATTCTCCAATAATTATAATCGAGTGAACAAAGTTATCTATCAATTTCATTAACAGGCTCAAAAGACTGGGACAAAACAGTTTTTGCCTTCAAGGAGTTTCCATTTGATTGGTGAGGAATAGAACTATTTGCTTTCAAAGCCTGACCCTTCCAATTCTAATTGTCTGTGATCAGTGAATTGTCTAAAAAACATAATATTTCTAGTCTGTAACATATCAAGGAAACAAAGGGTGTTAGTTCTTTTTGAAATCTTCCTTGTCTGATTTTAATTTCCCTTCCTGACACATATCCTGAAAATAATTAACAACCACGTACTGTGTTTCTTTTTAAGTAGATCACTGATCTGGGAAAGTGTTCTTTTAGTCTCAAAAATGGTACAGAGAACAGAGAAGAGAATCATGATGGATATTTATTCAAGGAATCAGTGAACTGGGGTAATCTAACTCAATGACAAGAGTTATATTCAAAGTGCACTCTCACCTTTTAGGGGAACAAATGCTGATGTTTCTATTTCTTTAACCTTGCCCAACTTTGTCTCCACATCTAAAGGAAGGAAATTCTATTACAGGAGACCTCCTGCCTTATGGAAGCACCTAGGATCTTTGAACTGGCCATTTAATATGAAAACTAAGGAACTGTATTTCTGTAATTAATAAGAGAGACTTGGACAGTATAAAGGACTTTTCCCTCAGAGAAATTTTCTAGATTAATATAGGTTCTGGAATTAAATGGTTGCAAAACTGCCCATAGACCTTTTCAGCCATCTGGTATTTTTAATGGAGAGAAAAAGAATTAATTGGAAGGGATGAATTTAGTGTTTGATAAGTTTCGATTTTGAGTGTGAATAGGTGTTAAGTCTTTTAAACCTTTCCCTTGTAACTACTTTTTTGGACTTCTCCATCATGCCCCAGCACCAGGAGTGACTTCTTCCATTCCTCTTCCCCTACATATCCACTTCCTTTTGTGTGTAAGCTCTTTGGGAGAAGAAACTATCTGGTAGTTGCATGCCTGGTGCTTAGCACAATGCCTTGAACAATAGTAGGTTCTTAAAAGTGTTGATTAATTGATTGTCTATCACTTTCATTAATCTAATTGTCTATCAGATTAGATTAGATTATCAATCTAGAAAATGGATTATCTATCAATCACTAATCACTGACAATTAAGATTGGGAGGGTCAGACTTTGAAAGGAAAGTTCTATTCCTTACCAATCAAATGGAAACTCCTTGAGGGCAAAGAATGTCTTGTCTCAGTCTTTTTAGGACAGATCCTGTTAATGAAATTGATAGAATTGTTTGGACTATATTTTTGACTCTGGATTTTGCAAAGATATTGGAGTGCTTTGCCATTTCCTTCTCATTTTATAGATGAGGAAACTGAGGCAAGTAAAGTTGTGTGACTTCCCCTAGATCACACAGCTAGTTAATGTTTAGGCTGGATTTGAACTCGGGAGGATGCGTCTCCTTGAATTCAAACTTTGTACTTCATGCATTGTAGCATCATTTAGCTGCACTTAGTGTTTAATAAATGTTTCTTGATGTCTTGTTTGCCTGCCAGTGTTTCCATAGCTGACCCTCTTAAACATAGTAGTTCCCAAGCTGCAGTCTAAGATGAGAGGTCAGGGAAGGTTGAAGGGATAAGATTCACAATATTCGTGATTTCAGAAAAGTGGAAGGCAGCCTTCTTGGTGGATTAGGGGTCTGAGCATTAGGGGATCTTTCTAAGCACAGTCAGTGAAACTGAAGAACCTATGGATACCATATGGAGAATGACAGACTGCACTCCTGAGACTGTCTCCAATTGATCCTGCTGTTTCTTGTTTGTACACAGTCCTTTGTTGCCTCTCCTCTTAGAATTATTTTCACCTACCCTTCGCATCCTTGGCACTAATTACCATGGAGTTTGGTGCATAGTAGGTGCTTAATAAATATCTATTGACTTGATTTAGGACTAGTGGCAAAATATTTCTGATAAGAAAGACAGAGACCTACCCTAAAACTCTATCAAAATCAGAATGTAATTTTTGGTTCTAATAATTATTATCTGTTGAAAGAATATGTATTTTTTGCTGGGGAAAAAAAGAGGCTGTGGTTTAGCAAGATTTATCAGTAGAAAGGAGGGAAGGGGACACAAAATAAGGCCTTGTAACATTGTGGCTATGAATTCAAGCAATCAGTTTGGGGAAAAACTCCAATGGTGCTTTTTTCTTTTGGATGATGGTACTGGGCCAATACTTATTCATGTATAAAATGGTTAGAAAGAGTGTCCATTTCTAGATTCCAAAAATGTAGGAATTTTTTTTTTGGGGGGGGGGGAATAAAGCTCTTCTCCAGAGGTAGTTACAACTCTGTTAAAGGCTGAGGAGAGACTGAAAAGGCTTGTGCCAGGAAAGAATAATTAGTCAGTTGATGAATCAGGGCTCTGTTTACAGGTCTCTTATGAAAGACAATCATTTGTTAGCTTAAAGAAGGCATATATATCAATTATTAGTGTCAGTCTGAACACTTAGGGTGGTATATTGCAATAAATCACAATTGCAGACACACATCAAGAGTGCTATGTTGGTGGCAGGGAGTCGTAGACTTTCTATACTGAGAACCCAGAGTTTAAACGTGCTAAAAACATGCTTTTTAAACATTTTTTAAAATGTTTAAACAATTATTTAAAAATCCTTTTTTTGAGGGTTAAAGAAGCAATTGGATGCAAAGTCACTCCGGAAAAATCAAACTTCAAAGGGCTTTGAGTTAATCTGAATGACAATTGGAGAGGAAAATGGTATCCTCTGGAGAAATTATTCCAGAATCCATGCCTTTTCTCCAGGAACAAATAGGGATAAACACTGGTCACAGGCGCTAGTCGCAGTAGCTGGCCAGAGCGTCCATCTACCATCATCTCTTTCAGTCTGTCATCTACAAAGACCCAATAAATTTCAATAAAAAGAGAAACAGGGACAAGGATGGAAGGAAAGATGGTTGAGGCACAAATGGATTAGGCAAATCACTAAACTCATTGCCCTTAGCAACTCTCAGGGGGTTCTAAATTACCAACCATTTATAGGTGGGGCCAGGAATCTCCTCACCTGTCCAGATGTCACCTTATTCCCTTTCCCTCCCCCCAAAACAGAAAATAGTGTAGAATTTAAGTTTAAAATAGGAATAATGATAGCAGCAACAATGATAGCTGGCATATGAGATGCGAAAAATGATTGATATTATTTCCCTGGATGTTCACTCCCCTCCTGGACCTTTAGCCCTGAGATCTTTCCCTCTGATTGGTCGAGTCCAGTTTAAGAATGATGTCCAAGCTAGCCATGCCTTCATTTCTCTCCGGGCTGCTCTCCCCACTTTCTTGCTTTTTTCCCCCCAACAATCTCTTCCCTTTCTCCTGCTTCACCCCATCCCAGTAGCTTTTGGAAGGATTGGGAAGGATCCCTGGAGAAGGGGAGATTTTAGATGGGACTTGTAGGAAGCCAGGAGGGGAGATGAGGAGAGAGGGAGCATTCGTTCCAGGCAGGGGGACAAATGCTAGAGTCAGGGGTGTCTTATTTGAGGAGCAGCAAGGAGACAGGTGTCTCTGGATCCCAAGTATGTGGCCTGCAGAGTGGGGGTGTTGGGATAGGTTATATTTGATCCTGGAATTAAGTACTTAATAAATGCTTGTTAACTTGAATTGACTAACTCATTTAATACTATCTTTGTAATCCAGATAATGACAATGATGATGCTAGTTATAGTAACAACAACAGTGATGATATCTAACACTGTTAAAGAACCTACTGTGTGCAAGGCACTATGCTAAGCACTTAATTATTATCTTATTTGCTTTTCACAATTCTATGCTATTATCCCTATTTTACAGAGGTGGAAACTGAGGCAGATGGGCTAAGTGACTTGTTCAGGGTTTCATGCACTATACCAAGTTAAGTTGCTTTTTATATTAAGATAGGGTATTTTAAAAATGTTTCATAATGACTCCATCCGCTTCCTATGATTAGTAGAAAGGTCTCGTGGAAAATGATAGAAAAATGTTCAGGTAAAGAATGCTGTGCTTATAGTCAAATCAATGTGATGGAAAGGGCTTTGGACTTGGAGCTCATGGACCCCGAAGGGGTGGCAGTAAGTATTAGTGTGGCGCCTACTCTGTGCCCAGCGCTGGGCGGCTAAGTCCTTTCAACACATTTTATGGTGTTTTTATTATCTCCCAGAGTGGGAAGAGACCCCAGAAGCCTTCTAGGTCAATCTCCTCATTTAATAGATGAGGAAATGAAGGTGAGCCTGGCTGAGCATCCACAAAGAGGAAGGGTATGAGGCAAGATTGAATTCTCTAAGGTCTCAGTCTGATCTTTCCTTTGTACTGTATTCTAGTGTTTTTTCTATCTCTAGCCTAGCCCAGTAACAGGGGCTACTGTTATATATATAACAGTATTTATACATACTGTTATATTTAAGAAACATGACTGAGAAAACTCAGTTTTCTTGCCTGTAAAATGCCCCATCCACCGTAATTTGAGGATCCCATAGTATACCCACTGTGTCAGAGTAATCATTTTCCATCATCTCCATCATGCCCCCAAGCTAGATCTTCCCCTTCTCCTCCTTTTTATGTCTTCCCCTATTGTATTTCTTTTATGCTGTATTTGAACTCCCTCTGCTTAACATGTTGTAGGAGCTTAATTACAGTTTGGTGACTATAGGCACAATGCGCTGTATAAGTCACAGACATTATAATAGTGATCATTAGTTTGTTAGCTCTCATCCTAGTATTCCACTTTCATCCCAGTGTCCTCAAGTCCCTGGTACTTCCTCTTCTCCTGCCCACCCCTCTTTGACGTTGGTCATCTATCTCCCTTTGGAAGATGGTACTGGGATGAAAGCACAGGATCAAGATTAGGGTTGGGCTAATACGGTGGGCACACTGGGGAGGTGGGGAGAGCCTGGGGAGGCTTTTTTAGTTTTATCCTACCTCCCACTCCAGCCCCAACACACGTACTTGCCAGTATGTCTTTCACTGTGCAAATAGTTGCATCAGTTTGTTTGCATTGGCCCTCAGCAAAGCTGTGAAGGAAGTGAAGTTGGGCTTGGCTTGTTTCCCAACTTCTCTTGCAACACCCGTCTTGGTGTTTCACCAAAAAAATAAGACAGCCCCCCCCCAAACCAAAACCCAGAAAATCGAACCCCAAAGATCCCCCATCAAAAAACAACTCCCTCCCCAAAAACCTCAGCCCCCCAAACTCCAGTAACCCAACAAAAACTCAACAAAGAACTCAGCACCCCCACGGGCTCTTCTGCCCAAATCTTGCTTTTCTTTCCATGGATTATTTCTCTTGGATGATCCCGGCTCCCCGAGCCTTCCTGTTACTGGTCAGTTTCCAGAGCTTTGTCTTCAGCCCTGGTGGGTCCTGAGCTTGGGGCCCACATTTTAGCTCCTTCCCTCCCAGTCTGTACCCCTCTCTTAAGTCAACCTCACTTAAGAGCTGCAAGGAATCTCATCCCACTCCCTCCTTGAGCAGGTGAAGAAATTGGGAGAGATGGGGACCCCTTCATGTTTTACTCGGCTTTCTGTCTCATCCAGACAGGGAGATAACCACATCTTGCTATTTCTAACAGCTCATCTCCATGCCCACTGCCCTTCCCTTAGGGGTGGTCCAGTCAGAGGACGTGGCCTGAACCCTCACCCTGGGAATGATTACCTGTGTAATCCCCTCAGTTCTCTCACCTGGAAGTAAATAAAGAAGCCAGACCCCAGGAGTCTTCCAGCTGGGATTTTAGAACTCTGTTCTCATGAGCTGTCACTGAGTCCTGGTGGGAATTCCTTCAGATTGTCTTTATCCCACAGGAGTTTGCCTAAATAAGCATTTGGATTCTCCTAAATATGTGGAATTTCCTGTGAAAGGATATTACTCTAGTCTAGTCATGATTGGACTTTTCCTAGAAGACTGAAGAAAGAGGAAGAAGGAGGGGCAATTCTAAATTACTTTAAGGTTTGCAAAGTGCAGATGCGTTATCTCAGATATTCTTATTATTGTGTGAGACAGTGACCCTTACCCAAATTAAAATCAGAGACCCTCAAGGTAAAAAGCGAAAAAGGAGAAAGGGCAACTCCCAACAGACAAGATGTCAGTAGAGGAGTGCAAAGTGCAAACTGTAAACACAAGATTATATAGACCCTAAACACACAAGCCCCCATCTCCCCTGACCCATTGTCTGGGGGAGGCCAGGCTTACACCCTAAACTGGAAATCCATCCCAGAAACAAAAGAATACTAATAAATAATAAACTCTTTATCCATTAAGTTCTTAAATGCTAATTAAGAAGTGGGGGGACAGGAGGGGAAATGTTCATCCAAGACAATCGAATACCTGCAGCTTTTTAGCTATAGCTCAACCTGTTATTGCAAAGTCTCAAGTCACAACTGAGGGTATGGGTCAAGGTCACATTCCCATGAGAGATCTTCTCTCAGTTTATTCCATTCATTATGATTATGGATATTATCTTCTTGGAGTTTACTCTGTTTTGTATGTTTGTCCTGGTTTGAAGAGTAGAGAAAATTGTAGTTAGACTCAATAACTGTTAAATTTGTGCTTGCTGTCTCCAAAGCACTGATCTGTTTAAGTGCTGGGGGTACAGAAATGAAACAGCCCCTGATCTCCAGAACCTTATATCCCATTGGGAGAAAAATAGCATATACACAAGGACAAAGTACACACAAAGAAATCCAGAACTTTTTCCAAAAGGGGAGAGAGAGTGCTTGTAACTGCCTAATTTTCAATAAATGTTTATTGGCTGACTGATGGGATCAGGGAAGCTTCTTGTATAAAGCATCTGTGTTGCTTGCTTTGAAGAAGGATTCCCTGAGGTCAAAGTAAGGAAGGAGAATATTTAGACATGGGGGATTGTTTATGCAAAAGCTTGGCCATAGGAGATGGAATGTCAAGTGTAGAAATCAGCCAGCAGGTCATTGTGACTAGAACAGCAGACTGAGTCAATGGGAGAAATTCGAAATAAGACTGGAAAGAGAGTGGAGACATTGTGTAAGATTTTTAAATGACTGAGAAGTTTTTATTTTATTCTAGATGCATTCAGAAACCATTAACATTTAGAAGTGTTTGTGGTGGGGGAATTTATGGAAGGTTTTGAGCATTCACTAGAGGAATCCATGCATAAGCATTTATTGAACTCTTGTCATGGGTCCTGGTTTGAGCGAATATGATATAGAGAGCATTGTGAAAGGCGCCCAGAATAGGGAGACAAAAGAAATCGTTAGTGTTCTCAGGATGCTTCCATTCTAACGGAGCGGAGACAACATCTGCATGTTTTGTATATTTTTATGCAATATAAATAAACATATGTAATATATACAAAAATGAGGTTGTTTTGGAAAGAAGGAGTCTAGCATGGTTTTGGGGTGGGTGGGGAGATGGCTCAGAAAAGACCTCAGCAGCTGAGTCTTCAAAGAAAATCCGCATTTCAAGGTGGTAAATCTTCAGAAAGGGAAAACTGGATTTCCATGTATCATCACCATTTCCATGCTGTAGAAGGAATTTCTCTGCAGATTTATATTGTTAGAACATTCTTTTTAAGTCTGAGATTTTTGTGAATGTTCTTTGAATGATATTTGAGCCACTGATGCTATGATACAAAAATATTTCCCAAGTGTGACTGGATATGAGATTCAAATATGATCAAGAGTTTATTAATTCCATCCATTTTCTTTCCCTTCTTTCTCCCTGTACATTAGCTGGTATCAGGTCTTGAGTTTTGATCCCTCATTTTTTCCCAGCTACTTTTTTGACCATATTTTATACTAGGGGGGGAAAAATGTTTGTTTTTGTTGATTTAATGACAATAATCAAAGCCAGGAGAACTTGGAATTCTTTCCTATGTTAAGTGTTTAACTGGACAATGCCTTTAGTTGAGTAATTTGTTTGACCTTCATTCCCACTGTTCTCCTTTTCTCCTTGATATTAAGATGATTGCTAATCAGATCTCAGCTGGAGATCCTGGGGATTTGACCTTTAAATTCAAAACTGTATTGGGTATTTAATTAAGATGAATATGACATTCCAAAGAAATCATTGTTGTTTGGTCCGGAAAAGGTAGTTTATTCAGATCTGTTCTCAGTCCTAGCCCTACTTAATGGTTTTAGCCATTAGACTTCAGGGCAAGAAAGTAGAGTCCAGAGACCAAACAGGAAAAGGAAGTATCCTGCCAGTGTTCTGATGTTTAAGTAAGTCTCTTTGACTCTTAATGGTAGGATTAAAAAAAAAAAAAAAAAAAAAAAAAGGTTGGCTCCCTCATTCTGTGATCCACTCTTCCCTTTTAATTACATTACCAATGACTATGACTTTAGCATTAGAGTTAAGATATAGATTGGAGATAAGGAGTAAAAATACCTAAGCACATTGTCATATTATATGAACATGATTTGACCAGTGAAATTTATTTCACATCAAAAATGGCCTTTATTTGCTTTTAGAGACTAGTGTATCCCCATCCTTATCTACTCTCTCTCTCTCTCTCTCTCTCTCTCTCTCTCTCTCTCTCTCTCTCTTCTCCTTCCATCTCCACTTCTGTCCCATCTCAAATTCCTCTATATTGCATGGAACATAGTGGTTTAATAAAATTGTTGATTGATTGGTAGGTTGACTTTTTCATTCAGGAAAACGAAATCCTAGCAGTTATCCCCAATTTACAGCTAAAATAGGGACTCTTCTTTGTCATGTGAGAGTATCTGTTAACGTTGTTTTTGAGTAGTCTTAATACCATTCCATTGGATGCAGAGACTGAGGTACAGTGGAAATGATGTACCAAATGATGTGAATTAGGAGAGCCCTGAATGGAGAGATTGGTGTAGGCTCCAAATGTTGGGGTTCGGTCATGTGAAGAATTCACAATGGCCATTCTCTTTGACAAAAGGTGGATTTATTTAGGAGATGAGATTACAGACAAAAAGAAGAGGTATGATGAACAATAGAAGTGGTAAATATGAAATAGAGTTGAGAGAACACATAGCAAGGAAAGGTCTTTTAATAATTAATGATGGAAAAGACAAGTTAGCCAGCAGAAAAAGAATGTCCCATGAGGTTGGAGTGTGCCCTTAATTGGCAGCATCCTCAAAGAGTTAGCTGTAAGAAGGAGAAAGGTACCATAAGGCATGCTGGGGGATGAGAGAAGAGATACCTTGTGGCCTAGTGGGGGGATGAGGGAGGGGAGAAACCCCATGACCTGGGGGAGGGAGAAGGAGAAAGACTCTATAAGACAGAGTGAGGTGGTGGGTGTGAGCCATGGACAGATTTATAGGGAAATCTAGCCTCAGGGGTTTGATATGACTGGGATTTCTTGGCTGGACACAGCAAGGAGGGCATCCAATAGGGGCGACCCCCATAGAGAGGGAGGGACCATGAGTGCCCTTCCCTACCCGCCCCAGGGAACCATTGTACCATAAGCCACCAAATGTTAGGGAGAGGGGGTTATGGATCCCCAAAATTATATCGGGATGTAGGCCATGTCACAAGATCTTTCAAAAGAATTTGTAGGCTTAGAAACCACCTTCAGATCCAGAAGCATGGACTTTTATTATGTTGTCAATAGTGGGCTCAATCCAAAAGGGGCTTGAGCAGTTAACTAAGGTAAGAGCTAACTTCCCTGGGAGTTCCCTGGTGGAACTCAGTTAGCCCGGGGAAGATGCCATTAAGATGTGCCCAGTTTCTAATGAACCCTTATTGCATAAAGTGGGGTAAAGTCCTTCAGAAGGAGTTTGGAACCATTGACTGGTGAACCCTGAAACAGAGTTAGGATCCCAATAGGTGCTAGCTATTGCGATGCTTAGCAAGCAGATTAACCCTAAAAAGGAGTCAGTGAATTGGTGAGGTACAAAAGGAGAAATGTAACTTTGGGATTGACATTATAACTTGGCTTTCTGATTGGATACAGTAACTCTCTATTAACCCTGTTAATATTATAAACATGAATAAGCTGTTGTTTGGGTTTTTATTTAAATTTTTTCTCATTTCTATTCAATTCTTTCTAATTTGTTTATATATTACCTTAATTCCTGAATATCACCCTCTCTCTTCCCCTAACCATCAAGTCATCCCTTGTAACAGCTATTTAAAAAGAAAGAGAAAAATACATTTCAGGAAAATCAACCACATCATTGGTGTCTGATAGTATATGCATTTCTTCACAACATCCATCTGCCTAATTTCTTCCAGCAAAGGGAGGGATGTGTTTTTTCTTAGCTTTGTTTACATCATTTCATTACAACGCTTACTTCACTTTGTATCAGTTCACACAAATCTTTTCATGTTTCCCTGTTTTCTTAAGATGTAGTAATAATTCACTCCATTCACTTAACATAGTTTTTTTTTTTTTTTAATCCAGTCTTAAGTCACTGGGCATCTACTTTATTTCCACTTTTTTGTTGCCTCGCCCAAAAGCTGCTATTATTATTTGTACATATGGGATTTTTTAGTTTTTGTAGGGGAGCTTTGTAAGGAATGCACCATGGGAACTCTGGGTCAAAAAATATTGAATTTTAGTTACTTATCTACATGCTGATATTTTCAAAGCATCCAAATCTCCCTTCAAGAAAGTTCTGTTTATATTCCCGGCAATTTATTGAATATACCACCAGAGTGGATAAATTCATTTTTACCTTTATGAATAAGCAATTTTACTCCTCCCAGAGATTCCATTTGGCTTCCTGAACGAAGTGGTTTATTTTATATCGGAAGACGTTTTGCTTCTGAGGGGAATATTTTAATTACCATTCAGTTATATTCTGGGATTGATCCCATTGTGACTTTTGGCACTAAAATGCTAAATGTGTCGTAAAATGGCCCAGGATCTTTCCTTATGCTGAATTAGAATGAACAGGAGTTGCCCCATTTTGTATTTGAAGAGCTTTTGCTCAAGACTGCAAATTGTGGATGCCCAATGAAAGCATTCCAGGCTTCTGACAGTAGCCTTTATATAATTCCTGCCAGTCATATTAAGTGTTAAAGGTTAGAGGAAAAAGGTTAAGAGATTGTTTTGGGGGTTTTTTGGATTGATAATTGTAAGTAATGAGCTTGTAAAAGTCATATGTAAGAAGATGAGATGGAACCTGTAAAACCAAATGGATAGCAGCTGGCTGAAAGCTGGTCTGTTTCTTGGAAAGTGAATTGTAGTTGATATATTTGAAGTGGAAATTACATATGCTTCCTGGAGTTTTAAGTCTCTTACTGACCTCCACATGAGGATGTGGAAATTGTAATCTTTCTTTACCCTCTCCCACCCCTCATGAATTCTTATGATTTTAAGATGTAGCTTGTTTGATGGAATCTGACTTAAATAGGATTGGATTGGAATTTAGAGATGGCTTATATAAGAAGGTATATAGCTATATACTGTGAAAACCTATATAATATGTAATATAACAAACTATATTATATAGTTTTTTATCTATCTTCTCCTTGAAATGCAGCAGCAAAGTAAAAGTGATATCAAGTTTTACATGGGAAAGACAATTTATGCTTAAAAGATCCAAAACATTAATTATGATGAGGAATAGAGTTATGAAGTTTGCCTTCCTATTTAAACAAAACAATCAAATAAATCCCTACCATTTCCCACCTTAGCTTTTCTTCTCTCTTGACTCCAATCTTTTCAAAAAATTTGATTATAATTTTTGCAAGGCTGTCACCAATTCTGGAGCTTCTTATTTTTCCCATCAGGATTGCAGATGGAGGTCTCCTTAAATGAGAAGGCACTGGTCACTGCATCTCGATTGAGAATCCTTTACTTTGTGCTGGCTGTTTGTAGTCCTATTGACCACTGCAATGGGGGGGGGGGAATTGATGATGCATGTTGAGTTTGTACTAAGCCTGTGGTGCATTTCTGGGATCTGATCTGTAAAAGGGGACCAGAGACTGGAGAAATGGAAAAGAAGTGTAGTTTTGCAGAGTTGGGCTTGATTCTCAGGAGGGAGTTCCCCTACAGTGAGGAATTCCTGGGTTCTGCAAGGAGCTGCAGCATTTAAACTTTGTGGAGAGGTGGATTTGTGGAGGAGTTCCTAGCTTGAGTCAAGGAATGTGTAGTCCGTTCCTCAAGAGGGAAAAAATGTGGGCCTTTTCTTGCCTGAGGAATGTGAGTTATTTTGACTATGTACATCTGGGGGACAGGACTCAGTGGGGGAGAGTATTCTCTGTCTAGATCAAGAGGTTTCTGGGAAGTGGGTTTATAAAAGAGTAAAATGACTAATCTCTGACACTCTTAATAGAAGAAAGGGCACTGGATCTGAGTTCAAATTTTCCTGATAAATTTTCTTGACTTCAGTTTCTTCAATTGCCAAACAAGAGGGCTGCATTAGAAATATTTGGGTCTCTTCTCTAAATTCATGATCTCTTAAGGAGCCCTTATCAATACTAGAGCAAAGCCCTCATATGTGGTTGCAGGGGACTTTTACATCTTGAGGACCACAGGAGTGACAAGGTTTCAGGACAATATCTGGGGGCACCTACTTATTTACTCTAGTGTCACAGAAGAAAATAATGAAGTCAGAAAGATAGCAAGTTTATGGGTTATACAGTTTTCAGGCAAATGTGATTAGTTATTTTCTGACAGTGAGATGAAGCGCAATGGGGCACTTGGGTAGAAGTATTCTCTTATGGGCATTGGTTTCCTTATCTGCAAAAATTAGAGCAGTGGACTTGAAGGCCTCTTGGAGCTCTCAAGCTGTGGTTCAGTGTTGACCTCTGAAGATCTTGGCCTCTGGGTCTAGAGCTTAGGAGGGATGTGAGAAGGAGAGATAGACATTTGAGTCCTCTGCGTAGAGGCATTAAGCCTTTGGAATGAATGAGATTGCAAGGGGAGAGAGAGAAGATTGATGCGGGTCTCAAAAACATACCCTACTTGAAGGGATTGGTTACAGACAAATCCTGAAGACGGTGTTAATAGGGATGAGAAGCAGAAGAACCAAAGAAGGAAAGAACATTCATTAATGGGTGATTGTTATTTTGTGATAAAAGATAGGGAGAGGGCTAAGAGGATAAAGACTGAAAAAGAGTTCATTTATTTGGGTGATTAGGTAGTGATAATTGATGACATTTTAGTTTATTTTCCCCCGCTTAATAATATAATATTTCTCCCTTCTTGCCAATAACATGTAAAGATAGTTTTCAACATTCACTTTTTTTTAGCATTAAAGTCTGTTGGTTTATTATCTTTTTAAAATAAAAAAAATTATTAAAGCTTTTTATTTACAAAACCTATGCATGGGTAATTTTTCAACATTTACCCTTGCAAAGCCTTCTCTTCCAAATTATCCCCTCCTTTCCCCACCCCTTCCCCTAGATGGCAGGTAGTCCAATACATGTTAAATATCAACATTCTTTTTTGTAAGATTTTATATTCCAGATTTTTCTCCCTATCCCTTCCCTCCCCCCTCCCCAAGACAGCAAGCAATCTGATACAGGTTATACATGTCCAATCATGTTAAACATATTTCCATATTAGTCATGTTGGGATAGAAAAATCTGAGCAAAAGGGAAAAACTTTGAGAGAGAAAAAAAAGAGAATATAGTATGCTTCTGTCTGCATTCAGACTTCCTATTTCTTTCTCCATCCCAAATCTATGGGAATTGTCTTGGATCATTGTATTGCTGAGAAGAGCTAAGTCTATTAGAGTTCATCACTGTCTAATCTTGCTGGAGTGTGCATAATGTTCTGCTGGTTCTGTTCCCTTCATTCAGCATCAGTTGATGTAAGTCCTTCCAGGATTTCCTGAAATCTGTCTGCCTATCGTTATAGCACAATATCTTTCTTTAATTTTCACTATACCATAACTTGTCCAGCCATTTCCCAGTTGATGAACATTCCTTTAATTTCCAATTCTTTGCTGCCAGAAAAAGGGCTCCTATGGACGTTTTTGTAGGCATGGGTCTTTTCTCCTTTTTTAATGATCTCTCTGGGATACAGACCCAATGGAGATTCTGCTGGATCAAAGGGTATGCACAGTTTGATGGCCCTTTGGGCTTAGTTCCTAATTGCTCTGATTGATATGTTAAAGAGTGTTTTCACTAGAATGGCTTCAAGCCCAGTGGCAATGGGCTAGGGAGAGTAAGGAAGTGAAGGTAGAGGAGGTGGACTGCTTTTTCTGGAAGAGTTCAGAGGTTGGGACAGAAGCTGGGTGAGGTGGAAGGGTTAATTAAAGGAAAGCTTCCCCTCCCCCCCTTCCCAAAGAACTGAGGAAACCTAAGCATGTTTGTAGGAAGGTGGGAAGGAGATAATAGAGAGGGAGAGAGAGAATGCATAAGACCAGATATGACCAAAGGAAGCAGGTACTATGGGGGAAGGAGGAGGGAGTGGGATCAAAGGTACAATTCAAGAGATGCTTCCTCTGTGATAAGGAAGGAGAAAGAAGGTGATAAGGAGCCTGGGTAAACCTCACTTAAGTGCCCCTTGATGAAATGGGGAGACAGACTTTCCCTTAGCTCTGAGATGTCTTGCTGGATGCTAGAGAGAAGAAAGAATGGGAAGATGAGACCTGAAAACCTCATTGGTTGAGGATGAAGGGGTATCTGTTTCCTTCCTTAGAAACTTGATTGAAAAGTGGAACTGGGAGTCTGATTCCATCTAGGTGCTGCAAGCGAACTTTACTCAGATTCCTTACTTGGGGCATAATAGAAAATTCAAAAGAAGGTGAGAACTGGGAGGAGTGGCCAGCTTCTGGCCCATGGGAGTTCTCTTGGTGAGAGGGAAGAGTATTCAGAGGGAAAATCAGGGAAAGTTTGGAACCCTGCTCCTCCTGTGGTATCTGGGACTGTTTTCACTGTGAAACTTCTTGAGATTGTAACTTCCCTTATTTTGTTATTTTTATCTTGGGTCGGTTTTGCCATGGTTGCCAGCAACCCTTCTAAGAACTTTGAAGGTGTGTGTGTTTCAGGTCAGTAAACAGCTGGTAAGGAGGCTGGGTGGGTGAATTCTGCCTTATGACCCACTATTCATTTGTAGAAAACCAGAGCATTTAATCCTGAAGACTCCTCGAGGTAGGAAACTGAGGTCTAGAGGTATTGAAATGACTATCCAGGCCATTGGAACCCAAGTCCCCTGACTTCAGATCCGGAGCTTTCTCCCCACTACAAATTTCTCAATCTCTTCATTCATTTGTTCTTTTAGCAAATCCCTTAGTAAAGCCTGACTTGAATAAAGGCAACTGTGAGGAAGAGGTTAGTTGGTTTTGGACCTTTGTCACTTTTGGTGTCCTCTGCATCTCACCTGAGTGCCTTCCTCATAACTCACCTGCCCAGCTCTCCTTGACCCTTTCCCTTTATGGTCACCTGGTGTTCCCATTTTCATGCTCCCCCCTTGATCTAATTTCCCCTTCTTGAAGCTATAGAAGGCTTTCTGGTTGGAAACAATTAACTCATAGCCTGTTGAATTGTTAAACTACTTGTTGGGTATAAAATCTGGGCACTCTGGGATACTAAAGGATCACTCCAGACTTAAAAGAGCCAGATATATGTGGTACTTTGAGATTTGTGATGCACTCTATGTGCATTATCTTATTTAATTCTTATAAAAACTCTCAGAGATAGGTACTGTTTTTACAGATGAGGAAACCAAAGCTGAACAAAACCAAAAAACAAAACTTGTCTATAATCACACAGCTAGTAAGGATCTGAGGCAAGATTGGGACTCTGGTTTTCCTGATCCCCAAGTCCTGTGTTCTAACTATCCTAGCATCAGTTTGTCTAGATCTCTACATCCTATTTGTAAAGACTTTTAAAACTATGAATAAGTTGTTTAGTCAACACCTGAAGAATAATTTAATCCCTAGTAGGATCTGTCCCTATCTATTAGCTGACAAAGTAATTAAAGGGGATAAAAGAAACTTTCATTTATTGAAGCCTTTCTAAGCTGTAGCATGAGAGGAGAGAATATATCAGAATTATTGTCATTAAACATGAAATACCAAGTATACAAGACCATGAGTTTTTTGTTTTTGTTTTTTGTTTTTTGTTTTTATTTTTAAATATAAAAAGTTTTGGATACTATGATAGGTACCCAAGGAGAAAATCATCACTGTAGAACTGGAAGGCAACTTAGAAGTCATTCAGTACAATCCCCCTACTCCATCTTTCACAGACAAGGAAACCCAAGCCCACAGCAATCTGCCTTTGTCCAGTTGGAATCCATTCC
>JAJPUD010008035.1:60507-96446 GCA_023553655.1 Myrmecobius fasciatus
AAACTCCAGATTTTACATATGAAGAAACTGAGACACAGAGAGGTTAAATTAGTTTGCCTAAAGCCACTGTTGTGTGCTGCTTTACAGTGTACCTGGTATATATGTGTGTGTGTGTGTGGTCCTTTGGAGGGAGTGTTGAGTCATAGGAGAGCTCCTGATTAATAGATGGGAAACCTCCCCAAATCTCCATATAGAAGCAGACTGAATGCTTTTTGGGATTATTGTTCATTCTTTTAGGCTATTCTTTGATTCATCAAAGTGACCTTCAAGTATGAAGTGGAACTCAGCAGCTTCCTGAAAAGAAAAGCAGAAATGAAACCCAGCAAAAACAGAAACTCCCCCCCCCCCATCATCACTAATAAGTCATTGGTTTTTTTTTGTCTTCATTTTAAAATTTGTTCTCAGAAAAGCCACTTGGGATGTGTCCATGCAGTCCTGTTGGCTATGGCCAGGAAGTACCAGTGGGGCCAGTGTTTGACACCTGTTCCCCTTTATGAGGCTTTGGAGCTAAAATGTGTTCTGGTTTACAGAACAGAGGAATTAATAGGATGTGGACCTGGAGGAGGTTGTTGACCCTCTGATTCATTGGAGAGGACACTTGTCCAAAGTCACACACACATTTACAATCTCTGCTTCCATGGTGATGACCATCACCATCGCCATCACCATCATTATCCGAGATATTGCTGTAAATTTTGCAAAACACAACCTCCATTTTCACCAGTATTCACGTCCAGACCCTGTGGTTTTGCGTTCTTATTTCCATTACATCATGGAAATGGATCCTCAGCGCTTTGTGTTTTCCCTTTTGATATTAATTCCACATGCTCTATTAGAATCAGTACCATATAATCTAGCAAGAAGTGGTAATATGCTGATAATTTAAAGTATTATTAAACAAACACCTATAAATGATAGAAATAAAATACTGAAGAAAATTGTAGTTTATCTTTTTGTACAAATTTCTGGATGGTGCATGGGACTGGCAGTCAGGATCTCCTCAGTTTGAATCCAGCTGCAGACAGGATCTCTCTGAGCTCACTATATTGGTGCCAGACCTGGTTTGGACACTAGATCAGCTTAGCCCTTGGAGGTCAGTTCAAGAGATAGACCAGCTTCAGCTTCCCCAAGGAACAGCCTATCCTAGACCCGCCCCCATTCCAGCAAGAATTTCAGCTTTTCTTAAAGCAACTCTAAGATGTCAAATTTCTCTAAGCATCTTTCCCCATGAGAGTAGTTTTTCACTCAAGACAATCTTTATTTAAAACCAGTCAACATGAAAATGTACAACTTCCACATTGGTAACTTTGTTAACAGGCAGGCTCCCCCCCCCCTTTTAAGTGACTACTATTATTTCCTGCTCTTGTGTTTATTTGACAAAATGTAGTTGTCATTACCATTTGGGGAAGGGAACCACTTAGCTTCTTTCTAAGATCTCTACAGAAAGATTTATGCATGAATGAATATTCCACTCCAATTGTGAGAGCTTAGAGGTTCTCTCCACATGTACAGTTTAGGATGGGGGCAGCCAGAAAAGTTTCACATCCTGTCTGATTAAGTTGCTATTTGTTAAAATTACTCAATCTCAGTGAACTCAGTTTAGAGAAACCAGTTACTCTTTAATTCCTTCCTAGCTACTCAGTGGTACTGTGGTATAGGGGTTAGGGGGTGATGGAACTACAGAAGGATAGTTATATAGCTGCAAATCTTCTCTCTCCAAAGCCACACACTTTGTAAAGAGTTCGGTTTTTTTGTTTTGTTTTGTTTTGTTTTTCCAATTTTGAACAATATAACTATGTTATTCTTTCCAGTGTGGTTGAAATATTGGCTAAGATTTTTAACTCAATTTTAAAATACAATGTAAATAGAGAAGGCTGAATCAAAAGGGTTGTTAATTTCATCGTTTGAGTTGTTTAATAATTAAATTGTCTGTTTAGAAACCAGATTAATTAAAAAAAAATTTGGGGGGCAACCGGGTGGCACAGTGGATGTTTTGCCAGGCTTGGAAGATTGGAGTTCCAATATAGCTTCAGACACATTAGCTGTGTGATCCAGGATAAACCATTTAACTTTTTTTGCCTCAGTTTCCTTATTGTGGAAAATGATCTGTCGAAGAAAATGGCAAAACACTCTAATATCTTTGCCACAAAAACCCCAAATGGGGTCACAAAAAAAGTTAGACACAATTGAAAATGTAAAATTTTGAACAAATATTCTTCATTTTTATTTGAAATGTTTCCTTTCCTTCCTTCCTAATAATAATTAGTAGAGCTTTAAGTAGGTATGGAAGTAGCCATGTGAAATAATATTCTCCAGAGCAGAGTTGTCAGCAATGAGCTCCAGTAGGAATTTACTTATGGTTTTTGTATGATATACACTATTTGTTCTTTATTCTTGTTCAGATAGATGGTATTTAATTTTAATTGTTTATAGAATACAATTGATTTAAAATAAAAAAAAATTATATCTAGTGAAATGAGCCTACAGAATTGGGGATGATATCTGGAACACAAGAGACTTTCTCCTTTTGGAAATACAGAAAGTAATGAGTGAATGCAGAATTCCTTACAGATTTTTTTTTTTCCCCTTTTGTAATCTTCAAGAAAGCTCGTAGCTTTTGGGACCAATATTTTATGGCAGTCAATTAGCTGCAAAAGAGTGTTGCCTATTTAAATGAATAAATATTAAACACCACCTCTGGGACTGATGCTGGACTTTGTCTTCTATGAAACTGGAAACTTGAACAAATCTTGCTTTAAAAATTTGTAGGTCACTCAATAAATGAGTCAATTCGGCACTTCTGTATGTAACATCAGCATGGCTTTTAAAATACATTTTTAGTGATGTCTTTTGGTTTTTATGTCAGCTGTGTTTGACTTTACACTTAATAGGCATTTCAATGATGTGATGCAACAATTTGTGGATGATGTAAATGTAAAGCTGCAAATGCAAACTCTAATTGCAAATGTAAAACTCAGCTATTTACCAGTGACCATGTGCAACTTCTGAAGAGCCTTAATTTTCTGATTTAGAAAAGGAGAAATGAGAAAACTTATGGTAACCTACCTTGCAGGATTGTTGTTAATATAAGGAAAGTATGATATCTGTTAAGGAATAATGGAGATGTTTCAGAAAATATAGCCCATCATAAGATTCATATGCTATCTTATAGAATTGCTTTGTCCTTTTTGCCATTCCTCATGTATGATATTCATTTCCCATCTCCAGGCCTTTGCTCTGGTGCTCTACTATATATTCTTCTCTGCCTGTTCCCTTGAATCCTTAGATTCCTGCAAAACTCAGTTTAAGCACAAAATTAAACATGGCATTATTCTAGTCTCCCCAGCTACTAGTGACTTTCTTCAAAAATTTGCTTTGTAATTATTTTGTATATATTTAAAGATATGCCTATTGTTTTTCCCTCATGGAATATAAACTTCTAGAGAGTAAGGATTTTAAGTATTATTAAGTATTATATTAAGTATTTTAGTCTTTTGTATGTCCAGGGCCTAAGAAAGTGATTGGCACATAGTAGATACCTAATAAATGCTTTTAGGTGATTGATTCATTTTGGCTGGAAAATTCATCACCCTGAAATCTACCCATCCAAAGTTCATCCTCTGTGCCCTGAGGATATCCTTGGCACATAACCTATAAGACTTTCCAGCTGGGGATCCTAGTCCCCTCAAAGCCATGATAGGGCAACATAAAAGACCTTCAGTAAAAAGGGCACATTCTGAGAGGAGGGTCAGTACCTGTGGAAAGGTTTCTACTGCAAATCAGATGGAGAAGTCTCATGGTCCTTGGAGATGGTGATACTATCCTGATGTTGAACCATCTGACTGTACCAAGAACTTCAATGACCAGAACTTTTCTTTCAGGATCTTCAGTAGCTCTGATTGTAGCTCTTGAAGCAGCTTCCAGTGTGATGGCTGCAGACTGTAGACTAGAAGCACTGCTGCCTCCCAGGCTCATCAGAGTCTGAGGGGAGATGATGAACGAGATGCTGGCACTGGTTTCACTTGGCTGGCCCTTGTCACCTCCTCTCTACTCCTCAGCAGCCTTGCTGTTTTAGTTAAGATTGGCTTGGCTGTCCTGTGTCTTAAGCACATAGATGCTCAATAAATTCTTGATTGATTGATTCATTAGTGCACTTTTTAAAAAGTTACAAAGATTCTTCTTAAACATAAAATTCATGTGTGTTTTTTCCCCTCATAAAGTGCAGGGCCATGATCCCATGACTGTTGTTAGCCGCTTGCATTTTTAAAATTTCTAAATTTCTAAAATAACCAGAATTTTAGGTTTCGGACAACATAAAGACAGAACGTGAAGGTTAAGCCTGAATTCACCAGCCAGAAGGGATGGGCTCCTATTACTTGCATGTTTTCCTTTGCTCAGCTGCAGAGCATTACATTATCAGCCTTTGAGTGCACGGGGAGGGAGCATAAGCAGCAAAACAGCTGCATTAGGTGAACTCAGCCATGACTATCATGAAGCTTAGGGACGGAAAAGACATTAGTTATCTAGTCAAGTTCCATGTGGTGTGCTATTATTCCCTATTGCACATTTTTAGTTGCCTTTTCTCGCTGCTTTGCGGGGACAAATGCACAGAACTCTTTAATTTCTGAGGCATTGCAGCAGTTGGACTAGTTACAGAGGACAGAGGAGAAGCAGAAAGCAGTTTTATTCCTTTGGATGGGACCTGTGGCTCTCCCAGGAAGAAGACCCAAACTGGACCTCAGACTAGACAGACAAGTTTAAAAAATGCTCTATCTACAACAGCACAGTAAGATGGGTAGTTCATTCAGGTATGATCCCTATCAGAGAAATTAAATGACTTTCAAGTTTTGCAGAGGGTCATCTTATTTGATTTCCTTCAATAAAGTTCCTGTAAAAAAAAAAAGATATAGGATATCCCCAAAGTCTCAGTGCAATTTTAAGTACTATCTTAAAATGACTACACTAAAACTTTTTGGGGTATGCTGAATATATACTCTCTTGTAGAGGAGATAAGATCTTGGTGGGGGGGTTAGCTTGCCTGCTGTCATGAATCAGTTAACAAATTCACCTGGCTTCCTTACCTGATTAGACACTTGCCATTTTTTTGAAGGGGAAAGCAGGCACCTTGAAGTGTTTACAGGGTAAACAAACTTAGATTTTTTTAGTTAAGGACCTAATTGTTGTTGCAAGTTACCTGAGGAAGGTAGGTTTAGCTAGTCTCAGTAGTACAGCAAGAGAACAATGAGCACCTGGGGACAGATAGCTAAGTAGGGAGAGATTTGTTTTGCCTGTTTTGACTCTTTAAGATTTAGGAAGGAGAAATGAAGAAAGGAAGACTCTTAATGGGTCTCTTGCTGGGTTTGAGTTCCCAAGCTATAATAAGGTAATAGTTTTCTTTTCTTTGTCCCAAACCATCCCATAAATCACAGGTATGTGAGGCCTGCTTTTACTTCTGCCCCTTGTTGTGTCTTCATAGTGGGCTCCCTCTGGTAATAGTTAGGGATGCTCTTTCTAAATCCTGTTTTGCTTTTCATTTATATTGATGAAATCAATCACTTTGAGTGGGCCAGGTAGTGTCCTCCCCCCACATATTCTGGGATGTTTCCTGGAAGAATCCCAACTTTTGGCTACTCTCTCCTTTAGGTCACCCTGACATATGATGGACAGTTTCATTTCCTCAGTTCTTAATTTAATGCTAAGTCACCTAGTACTAGTATAAAGGAATTCTAAACTTTTTCTGTGGTGTCTTCAAATGGCATTTCTCAGTTGTTAAACATGGAGAGGCCGCATGGTATAGCCAATGGAGCCTCAGACTTGGAGCCAGGAGAGAACTGTGACTAAGTGACACTTCTTTAGGATGTGGGACCCGAGTGAATCATCAGAGGAAAGTGCTCTGTAAATCAGAGAATTTTGGAAATATAAGCTGTGAGCATCTTTTCCCCTTGTTTCTTCCTTCTCTTCCTCCCTCCATTTTCCTCTTCCCTCTTTCATTGTCCTGCCATGAGAATTGGTGACCCCTTCCTCTTGGTGTTTCTGTTAAGCCCTGAATGGATGTTGCCTCAACCAGACTAAAGACATATTAAAGACCTGAGCTTAAAAAGACCAAGCTCTCCCACTGCATCCAGGGCCACCTCTGCTTGTTCTGATCTGTAAATGGCCACTGGATCCAGATGACTCCTTAGGAGAAAGTGACCTTGCCCTAGCCCTTTCTCATTTAAATCCAATTCACTTGCACCTCCCTGATGTAATAGTACTTTTTGAGAATGAAGAACAAACTACCATAGGAGCCAAACTTGTAAAGGAGAACAAAAGCTTTGAGGCTCAAAAAACTTGAGGCAGGAGCTAACCTTAAAGTAATAGTTTTTAACCATGGATACCCTATGGTTAGATTTCAGCAGATCCACAATTTGCATTTTTATTTTCACTAGCCTCTTTGTAAAATGTAGCATTTCTCTGCATTTACAATGCACTTTTTTTTTTTAAACAGTATACTACATTTATATTGTAGGCTACTAGCCATTATTTTTAATCTATTTTTTTTTTCTCCCAATCATTCCCTTGAGAACGGGTTCCATGAACTTCAGCAGACTGCCAGAGAGGGGCCATGGCACAAAAAACTTAAGCACTCCTTGCCTTAAAACAAGAGGCCCCCAAGAGTTTCCAGACAGACAGCTGCTCTGCTACTGACTGGTGGCGGGTGTCTAGAGCAGCTGTCTCAGCTGGCCGGTTCTTTTGCCCTGCATTGCAAAGAATTAAATATATGCTGCTTTTTAGACTTGGGTTTAGCGGGTATCTTAGAACTGGGCAGATCTTCAGAAGCAAAATTGTGTGTCTATAAAACAGCAGAGGGCTATCCTTGCTTGCATCCCTTTGGGTGGAATTGCATTTCTCTGAGATCACTTATTTGGAGTGGAAAATTTAATATGCTCTTTATTTTAACCTTCTAAATGAGTACTTTGTTAGAGCTAATATGAGTTTGTAGGTTCTGACATCATTACTTCAACTTCTGTGGATGAATCTGTGATCTCAGTGGTATGGGCACTTTCTCCAGCTGTGCCCATTACCTCTTTCCCTGCCCCATCTTCCAGTGAAATTCAGTCAATCAACAAGCACTTACTGGACTCTGAGGATGAAGAGAGATATTATATAGTCATTGCAGTCACAGAGCTTATATTTTCTTGGAAGAGGGAGATAGGATGTAAATAAATGTATACAAAATAAATTCAAAGAGTTTTTTAGGAGGGTAAGGAGGGGGATAGGAGTAGAGAAGCCTCCTGAAATAGGAGGGGTGGGAAGGGCTTTATGTAGATTGTGACACGTAATCTGAATTTTCCATTGAATAATGAGGATATAGTGCATTACAGGAACAGGGGGACATAAAGGCAGGGAAAGGAGGGCCTTGTTGGGGGGGGGGGAAAAGCAGCTGGAAGAACATGTTAGCTAGACCAGGAAGAGGAATGATGGGTAATAAAACTTGAAAAAGAAGATTGGGTGAGTTGTGAATGGCTTGAAATGCCAGCCAGCAGAGTTTGTGTTTGGTTCCAGAAATAATAGGGTATCACGAGAATATATTCAAAAGGCCAGTGACATAATCAGACCTGAAAATTACTTAGGTGAGTGTGTGGAGGATGGGTTGGGGGGAGGAGAGACCCAAGATGGGGAAATCAGAATGCTATTGAAATAATACAGATAAAAAGAGTAATGCTATTATGAATGGAGAGAAGGGGATGGATGATCTCAGGGGATGTCCTTGAAATTGAAGCGGCAAAGTTTATCAATTGATTGGTTGTGTGGGGTAAAGGAAAATGAAGATTCTAGAATGACTCTGAATTTGCAAAGCTGGGTGATTGGGTGACTGGATAGTGCCCTCAACAGAATTGGGAAATTCAGAGGAGGCTTTCAGAATGAAAATGATTGAGTTCCATTTTGGGTGCTTTGTGCTTGAGTTGCCCATGGGACTTCAGTTCAAAATGTTCTGTCAGCAGTTGGTGATGTGGGACTGAAGCTCAAGAAAGCAACTGGGGAAGGATATATAGTTCTTGCAGATATTTGCATAAAGATGACAGTTAAACCTGTGGAAATGGATGAGAGAAAGGTAAGGAGAATGTGCATTTAAGGGAAGATAAAACTTGTGAAAATTCATGAAAGCTGGAGAGGGAATATTTAGTTTGAAAGCCAATTTTGTGTAACCAACTAGAACTAGATATGAAGAAAGTGTCCATAATTAGGGAATGGCTAGACAAATTATATCAATCAGTATGATGAATAATGGACAGATATAAAGAATTTTCATAAGAATATTGAAGTAAAGTAAGCAAAACCAGGAAAATCGATGGCAGCAATGTAAATAGAACAAAACCAATTGAATTCAGGATAATTTTAATGACTAATACTTGAAAAAGAGGCAGAAAAAAAGCATTTAAGTTTATCTATGTCCTTAGGGCAGTTACATTGCATAATGGATAGAGGAAGAAAAAGACTTCCTTCAAATCTGACCTCTGATACTGTGTGCTCCTGTTTTCCTCAGTTTCCTTATTTGTAGAATGAGCTGGAGAAGGAAATGTCAAAGTAATTTAGTATCTTTGCCAAGTATACCCCCCAAATAGCCATCACAAAGAGTAGGACATGAGTGAAGAAGACTGAACAACAATACATGTAATATTTTACAGATATTTTCTTATTTCATCCTCTCAGCAACTCTGGGAGGTGGGTACTATTATTATACATTCTACAGTTAGGAAACCAAGGCAGACAGAGGGTAAGTAATTTGCCCATTAACACCTAGCTAGTTAGTGCCTGAGACCATATTTGAATTTTGTCTTCCTGACTTGGACCCAGCACTCTGTGCACTGTGCTGCCCAGCTGCAGGAAAATGCACCTCCCTCCTTTGTTTGCAAGAGAGGATTGTGGAATATTTCATTTACTGTCTGACAGTTGATCAGATGTGCTGGTAATAGTTCTATTTTTCTTTCTCTTTTAAAACTTTTGTTATATGGAATGGCTCATCAGGTTAAAGGAGGGCAGGGATATATTCAGAAATAAAGATGTAAAAATAAGAGACATTAAAAAACCCTCAAGGTAAAATTAAGGAAAAAAAAAGACCTTTCACAATCTGCCTTTCTTTTCTCCCTTATTATTCCCCTTCACACCCTCTGTCATCGTCAAAGTAGCTTCTGCTGGTTCCCTTCATAGGATAATTGTCTCCCATCTCTGTGTCTCTGAATAGCCTGGGAGGTCTTGCTTCTTACATGAGGACATTTGAGCTCCTCCTTCCTCCAGATTTCCCAGTTAATACTTCCCCCTTCCCCCAGGGTTCTTTTTGTTCACTTTGTACATGTTATGGAGTACACATATCTCTGTGTTTTTTCTTTGAGTAGCACAGAAGGTCTTTGAAAACAGATTGATTCATTTTTTTGTTACTGTATCTCAGCATCCGGAACTGTATCTTGGAATGGAGAAGTTCTTTTAATAAATCGTGATTGATCAGAGGGCCACCTAATCCCCAGCTGCTTAAACTGTGGTTAAGGACCTGTTATGGATTCTTGTGACTGAATGTAGGGATTGTGAAATAATGATTTATTATCAATAAATGTTTGATTTATATACCTAGATACCTGGGATCACAGAAAATTTTCTCTGGTGAAAAGGAGTAGTGAATGGAAAAAGATTAAGAAGCCCTGATCTTTTCCACTCTTTCCCTGCTAAATCCATAAATTCTCTCCATTGCATTGTTTAGGAGCACTTATCCAAAGTCTTCAGCATCTCCACAGCCTGTATATAATAGGCAATGGGCCATTTCTTTGTCAGACAGCTGTCTTTGTTAGAAACTTATTTATGCTGAACTGGTCTTTGTAGCTATAATCTGCCTCTGCAACTTTCTCCCCATTGGACTCAGATTGTGTCGATCTTTTGAAGAGAATTGCAATGTTCCTCACAAGCCATCTTCTGTTAAGTGACTATTGACATTGAAGGCCTCCTGCTTGCTCTGGGTCCAGTGTTTCTGGAAAATATGGCAATTCAAAAAGTCAAGTTCAGGAGGCCCCTTAACAATCCTTAATGTTATGAAGCGAATGTCACAAGTGAGATACAGCCTCTTGGATTAAGTCTAGGACTGTTTCTGCTGTCTTTCCCTGACTACCAGGCTTAATGAAATAGGAAGTGGGAAATGGTATCTTAGCTCTTTTTATTACTCTTGGAGCCTTGAACACAAATCACTGAATTGCTTAATATCTGTTTTTCTGTCTTTGAAATGGGAATATATATATATATATATATGTCTTTTATCATTGGCTGAATGTTTATAAAAGATATTGAGGTTCCTTAATGTAAATAAAATTCAGGGTCCTAGGATGCCATTTGCATTAAAAGAAATGAAATCTAAATCTTTTCTGCAGACCATGTTCAATAAATGTTATTATTCATTGAGGTTATTTCCCTTGACTAGAAGGTCCTTTTTCCCCCTAGACATCCTTCAAGTACCCAGCTGAAGTTTTCTGCCTTCCAAAACCTTTCCCTGATGATTCTATGATTCTACTCTTTTTGATGCCCAGCTGTAAACTTCTGCAGGACTTAAAATGATATAGAGCACCATTTAGAAATCAGTTATTAGTTTTGAACTGTGGGATAATTGCTTTGAGTGATGGAAGTCATTCATATTTTATATTATTTCTTTGAATTTAGCAGTTTTAACTACATAATGATCAAAACATCTGAAAGCTAAAAAAGGACCTCAGAGATGTCTAAATCAATAATCTAATTTTAAAGAACAGGAAACAAAGGCATTGGCCCCAAGTTAGCCCAAATTGTTGTACGCATCATATTATTAAAATGTATTATAGTAGAAAGAGTGTACAGGTTCTAGAATCTATGAGCATGGGTTTAGTTGCTACCTTTGATATTGACTACCTGAGTGACCTTGAGCAAGTAACTTAAATGTTCAATGAGGAAGTAGTATTAATGATCTCTGAGGCTTCTTCCAGCCTTCAGTCTTTCCTCCCTTTCCTTACCTTCTCCTTCCCTCCTTAACCACCTCCTCCCTTCCATACTTCTCTCTCTCTCTGTCTCTCTCTCTTTCTCTCTCCAGATCTGGGATTCAAACACAAAGTCTGCCCAGTCCATCCCTCTTTTTGCTACATAATGACCAACATACATATATATATATATATATATGCCAATCTAATCTATTAACATACATACACATGTGCATGCATGCATACATACTCAAGGTCACAGCTTTAGAGGTAGAAGAAAACTTTGTCAGCCCTTTGATTTTCCTGGTGAGAAACTGAAATTGAGGTATCTTGACCCTGATCAAAGAGTAGCTTGGATACTTTTCTTGTGCCCTGGTCTTCAGGACCTAAAAAAGCCCAAATCTGTTGGAGCTCTTTCTTTGATATTTTCTGATCTTCTTGACTATACAATACTGTAATCTCTGGAGCTCATCAGCAAGTAGAGTCCATTGTTTCTTTTGCCTTTGTTAGTCATTCACTAGAGACAAGAATTCATTTTCTAAAGGACATGGCCCTGAATTGTTATTAGCAAAACTCTAGTTATTAGTGTTTGGGCACACTGTTCTATTTGGAATGTGTCATTCTATATTCATGTCAACCTCCTGCTCAACTTAAATCAATATAATTAAAAAAAATTCTTCCTTTTTCTGGTTTAGGAACATAGTCATAATGCTTATATTATCTCTCTCACATATCTATAATGTCTCTACTTTCTTCACTAGATTAAAAATTGCCTTATTAAAATATTGTCACTTTGAGGAGGTAACTGAAGAATGGAGAGGTTGTTTGTACTAAGCATTTGAAAAATTTTCAAAAATAATAATGCTCCTGCCACATTTTTAGTATCTTTCAAATCATACCTGTCAAGTTTTGTTCAAAACCTTCGAACTTTTTTTTTCCCTACTTAATTATAGTTGAAAATTGATATGTTGAACTGAGTAAATTTTTTTTTTTTTGAAACAGAAAAATGGCCTATTCATCAAATCTCCACGTGAATCAAGCAGTGTCTAAAAAGGAGGTGGTGATAGTGGTGGTGGTGGGTGGTGGTAAATGTAATTTTCCATTTTGAACTGAGGGAAGAAACTAATCTTGAATTTTTTTCTCTCTCTGTTTTTAAAGAAATGAAGAAATAAGAGTTATCATGGATGGGTTATATTATATTCCTCCAACACTTAGTATTGAAAGTGTCTTTACAAGCTACTATGTAAATTTTAGTTATGTGACCCAGAAACTAGAATCCTTCCTGCATGTGTCTTTTCATTCACCACTCCATGTCAATATGCAACAGCTAATTCAGAAAGAAACAAAAACTTATCAGGTTACTTATCATTCCTGTCCCCTCCTCAGCTCTCTTATATATTTCCTTCCTGGATTAGAAAGTAAACACATGGAGGGCTGGGACAATTACAATTACAAAAACACTTGTAATTGTATCCCTAGATTTAACACTCTACATCCATAGATAATACAGGTTTAATACATATTTATTTTTTAATGGTATTTTATTCAATTACATGCAAGTCAGCATTTGTGTTTTAGAAGATTTTGAATTCCGATTTTTTCTCCCTCCCACTACCCAAGACAACAAGCAATCTGATCTAGGCTATGCGTATGCAATCATGTTAAACATATTTTCACATTAGTCATGTTATGAAAGAAAAATCAGAACAAAAAGGAAATCCATGAGAAAAAATAGTATTCTTTCACCTGAAATTAAGACTCCTTAATTCTTTCTCTGGATATGGATGGCCTTTTCTATCATGAGTCTTTTGGACTTGTCTTGGATCATTGTAGAGCTAAGCCTATCGTAGTTGATTGTTGCAAGATGTTGCTCTTACTGTAGACAATGTTCTTCTGGTTCTGCTCACTTCACTCCACATCAGTTGATGTAAGTCTTTTCAGGTTTTTGTTTGTTTGTTTTGTTTTGTTTTGTTTTGTTTTGTTTTGTTTTTGAGATCTGCCTGCTCATCATTTCTTATAGAAAAGTAGAATTACTAATACATTGTTGGTGGAATTATGAACTGATCCAATCATTGTGGAGAGTAACTTGGAAAACCAAAGGGCTATCAAACTGTGCATACCCTTTGATCCAGCAGTGTCTCTATTGGGTTTGTAACCCAAAGAGATCATAAAAAAGGGAAATAAAAATGTTTGCAGCAGCTCTTTTTTTTTTTTTTTTTTTTGTGGCAAGGAACTGGAAACTGAGTGGATGTTCATCAGTTGGAGAATGACTGAATAAGTTGTGGTGTATGAATGTATTTTTATAATTTTATAAAGAATGATGATTTCAGAAAAGCTTGGAAAGACTTAGATGAACTGAAATTGAGTGAAGTGAGCAGAATGAGGACTACATTGTACACAGTAAGAGATTGTGTGATCAACTTTGTTAGACTTAGCTCTTCTCAGCACTACAATGATCCAAGACAAATTTCAACAGACTTTGAATGGAAAATGCCATTTACATCCAGATAGAGAAATATGGAAACTGAATGCGGATCGAAACAGTATTTTCACCTTTATTTTTTTTTCTTTCTTGTGGTTTTTCCCTTTTGTTCTGATTTTTCTTTCATAACATGACTAATATCAAATCGTTTCAAATGATGGCACGTATATAACCTGTATCAGATTGCTTGCTATCTTGGGGAGGAGAAAAGTAAGGGAGTGAAGGGGAAAATTTTGGAACTCAAAGATGAATGTTGAAAACTAACTTTAACATAGTTTACATATTTAACATGTAATTTGAAAAAAAATAAAGTACCCTTAAGTAAAACAAACAAAATAATAGTATCCCATTGTATCCATATACCACAACTTGTTTAGCCATTCCCCAAATGATTGACGCTCCCTCAGTTTCCAATTCTTTGCCACCACAGAAAGCTGCTGTAAATATTTTTGTACATTCAGGTCTTTCCCTCTTTTTTTATGTAATCTTTTAGATATAGACCTAGTAGTGGTATTGCTGGATTAAAGAATATACAGTTTTACAGCCGTTGAGCATAATTCCAAATTTCTCTCCAGAGAGTGTTTCAATTCTCCTACATCTTCTCCAATATGTATCATTTCCCTTTTCTGTCATATTAGCCAATATAATGGAGGTAAATTGCTACCTCAGAGTTTTGAATTTAACAAATGTTTATTGACTTAATTTCTATCAGATCTTTATAAGGAATACTGCCAACTTTATGCTGAGAATACTGAGATAGAATTGAGATGACTTGCCCAAGATCTTAGGGGTGTTTAGAATTTAAAAATCAAGATATCTTGAGTCCTCATCAGTCTTTGCTACTTTGCTTCCTCTATTCTTGTTTGTAGATTTTTTTTTTTTTTTTTTGCTGAGGCAGTTGGAGTTAAGTGACTTGCCCCGGGTCACACAGCTAGGACACGTTAAGTGTCTGAGGTCAGATTTGAATTTAGGTCCTCCTGACTTTAGGCCTGGTGCTCTATCCACTACACCAACTAGCTGTCCCAGTTTGTAGAATTTTTGCACCACTTTAGGAAGAATGGGGATTCTTCTCCATTAATGCCAACTTGCCTTTTTATTAAGGCCTCCTATCTGAACTTCTATAGTGTTCACAAGTCTGGGCCAGGTAGCCTTTATAGCTTTTCTTGTATCTTGAAATTGCAAGTACAGACAAGTTAAATTTCTTGCTCAGATCATATCCCTTAGACTGTTGCAACCTCAGTATTAACCTTGCAGAAATTTTAGATGCTTTTGGATCTCTCTAGATTATTATCTGATAATTACATCTCTTAGGACTTTGCATTTGAGATGGCCATTCCTCTATCAGAAGGCTGAAAAAGATAATGTCCTCAAGTCCTTTTTGGTTGTTCTGTGATGCTATCTATGACCGTTACATTCACCCCCAAATTAGGGGGAAAAAAGTCTTATTTCCCTTCCTTATTGGAAAGTAAGGAAGAGGATTGCCTCTGCAGATAAAATTAAAGGTGAACAAACTTGAAGTTTGGGGGGCAGGTCTATGTCATTAGAAACCATCCAACTGAAAAAGATTGATGATCCATCTCCTGTAGTATCCCACCTGTGGGTTGGGTATATTCCATGCTTGAGAGCTTGTAAAAATCTGAACACTGAAGCTGGTTGCCCAGCACTATATTGCAGGGGGAAATTATTCCAAATCCCAGCCTGGACTGAGTTCTTGTCTTGTTGTATGAGTCTTTATAATTTTTACCTTAGGAAAAACAACCTCAAATGCCACTTTATTTATGCAAGCATCCAGCCTTTTTGAGAATCTTGCTAAATGCTTGCCTGCCGGCACATGCTAGCACACTTTTGCCCGTGGTCATCCAAAATGCTTTGTAGATGCTGAAACTTTCCTTAGATTAGCCTGTGATAGGAAAGATTACCCAGATAGGTGGCCTGTATGTTACAGATGATTTGTGTTTCCTTCAAGTGGGGTAGAGCAAGATTAGTTTTAGGTTAAATGCAGAGCCACAATTGCTGAAAAGCATTGATTAATAATGTCCTGCAGGAAAATGATGATGTGGAAGACAGCCAAAGAGACATGGTCTTTGCTCTCCAGCTCCTTCCTTGATGAAACAAGCTCTGTCTATGAAGATCCTTATGGGCAAGGACCCAGAGCCAAAGGCAGAATTGCATTTCTTAGTGAGCCAGGAGAAGTGTGGAAGGAGCCAGTCCCAGAGAGAAGGAATGAATAGAAAGTAGAGGTTTACATTTGGCCAGCATAGGTGTCGACATGTGTGAGTGGTGCTGGAAGCTGAAAGAGAGAGAGAGAGAGAGACAGACAGAGACGGAGACAGAGACGAGAGACATGTCATATAATGGAGATGAGTCATGAAGCTCCTTCTTAGGGGAATGGTGGAGAAGTAGGGCACACTAATCAGACATTTTTAGCTTTTACATAGGAGACGTTGTCCAAAGTATTAGGCAAGTACTGATCATTGTGACCTCTGATTATTTTAAACTGACGACTTCTGTCCCCTTTTGTGACTGAATATTTAATATGTTTGCAGAAGGCCTCTCCTGAGTGCCCCAAGACATTTTTCAGAAGACTTCTGTCAATCTATGCATAAATAATCTGCTGTATTTCAATGATGAGGTTTTTCCCTCTGGGTATTTCTGACACATATTGGTACAGACTGAGCCCATCCAGGAATTGGGGTTCCATATATTCAGGCTATCCCTGTAGTGTTCCTAATGATCCTTGGAGGCTCTCCTCTTTCCATAGCTCTCAGAGTATATCATTTATAAAAATACTTATAACAGCTCCTGTTTATGTTTGCAAAGTGCTTTATATATTATCTCATTTAACATACAACAACCCTGGAAGGTAGATACTCATTATTATAAAAGTATGATATACTTTTATTAATACTCATACATATTAAGACAATACTCTTTTTATTGATCACCATTTTGCAAAAGAAGAAATTGAATCAATCTTGCTTAGGATGATACAACTAGTGTGTCTGAGGCAGGATTTGAATTCATCGTCTGACTCCAAGTCTAACACTGTAATGCCATCTACTTCCCTTTAAGTAATATCTTTTGTGCTTCTTGAGTTTTGGAAACATGCTATTTGTATCTATTATGCACCACAATACTTTGCACATAGAAGGATTTTAATAAATACTTTTTTTTCTTGATCTGATGTGACCTTATTTTGATGCTAGTAGATAATTTAACACTTATAAATTATAAATGTTATTATAAATAACATTTTGTATTATGCTGACTTTTTACTCTGTTGGTTCTCTTCCCTCCCTTCCCCTTCCAACTTCACCATTATTTTTTCGGGACAGGTACCATGATTTACCTGATTTTGTTCTCCTGACACAACACCAGACTCATGAAAGTGGACATGTTATATCTCAGATCTCTCATTTTGCATCTCAGAAAACTAGGAGATAGACAGATGAAATGATCACCTAGCCAAGCAGAAATAAAATCAAGCTGTCTCAATTCCCTGGTTGTTTTTCTTTACATTGTCTATCTTTCCATGCTGCTTATCTTACAGGTTCCATTTTTGGATTGTGACTATTCAACTTATAATTAGGAGGTTTTAAAAAATCTTTTACCAAAGAGCACTTAGGAGATGAAGGTATAAGATAACCTCTACTGATAAAGTTGTCTTGATTATCATTGATCTCTTGTGTAACCCCATAAAGAGAAGAGAAGCTAATAGAAGAGAAAAAACACTTGGCCCTGTTTGATTCTCACAATCTGGGTGAGTTCTGACAACTCCCATTTACAGAGCACTGTGAGGATTAAAATAGTTTTCAAGTCAAAATCAGAAGCATTTATTAAGTGCTTACTGTGTGGTAGGCTTGTTATAGAGCAATAGGAATACAAAGGATGGAAAAGAAAGGTAAATTTTCTCAAAATAACTCTTCCAGATAGGCAGTTCAGATATAATTGTATCCATTTTAATGGATGAAATGAAGAAGGTAGATAGTGGTAGTAGTTGTCACATTAGGTAATGATTATCAACCATTACTTGAAATGAGTTCTCTTGATTTCAAGCCTAGCATTATGCCATGTGCTCAGTAGATGTTTGAGATATAAACTATAGTGCTGATGTTATTCAAAATGATTATATTTCATGGGCAGTAGAATTTTAAATATGGAAGGAATCTTGGAAACCACTTAGTACAATGTCCTTAGCTTGCATCTGAGGAGGTTGTGGACCAGAGAGGCCAGGTATCATGGTTTCCTATGGTCTCTTTGACAGAATAAGGACAAAAACTGAAGTGCCTGGATGTCCAGTCCACTGTCTCTACCTCGTCTTCCTTTTACATCTGTTCTTGAACATTTTCTGTTTTCAAAACTGGTGATGTTTTACTGAAAGATTCCTGAGGGAAATATGATGGCACATAAGGGAGGTGGGTCCTTAGATACAAGTCTTTATTTAGTAACTTAGCAGCTGGACATTTGCATTTATCCCGAACATACTACACTAGCTCCCCTGGAATGGTTTGCTAAGCTCCATTTCTCATCCAGATGGTGCTCTCTCATGTCCGCTAAGTCAGGTGGGAAGATGATGTCCTGATGCAAATTGCCAGCAGCTTATTCTTTACTCCTCACAACTGATTGAATCCAACTTCAGATGGTCATTTCAGATAGGTCAGGTGGCCTACCCACAGATGACTTTTATTCCCCTTCCTCCTTCCTTCTTTCCTCACCTTCTCCCAATTAGAAGCTGCTGACAGCGCCTTCTTGTAGCTTTTCAGAAAGTTATGGTACAAGCTTACAAATAGCATCTTTCCCCAGGAAATTAAAACTGATTCTCACAGATGTTTCTTGTACATACATTGAAGAAAATGATCATGGATAAGCACGAGCTTCCATATCCTTTAAAAAAAATCTCATTTCCCCATAAAACATCCTGCCAAAGCCTCCTGACAGCATGTGGTCACTTCTTAGGATTCATTCTGATACATGAATGATATTGCCCCATCATTCTGGGAAGCAGCATCTTGTGCAAAACTGACCTGGCAAGTGCTGAGGCAGATGCTCCAGCCACAGCTACTGAAGAATGGGGAGAGAGAGTTCTAATTGCTAAAGTTCTTGGCTTCAACCTCAATGATTCATCATCCAAGAACTGATAGGACTTGATTAATGGCAATGACATTAAAGATGATGCATTATCATCTCCCTTGCAGCTGTACCCTAAGGAGCATGACAACTTCCCTTTTGACTTGTAGCTAAGCTTTCAAGTGTGTATTGTCTTTTCTCTTAAAATGGGAACTCCTTAAGGGCAAGGGCTAGCTTGTTTTTTTTTGTTTGTTTGTTTAGCATAGCTTTTTTTTTTGTACATGGTGCCTTAATAAATGCTGTTTCACTCATTCATTTATTCACATCCACTCAGAAAACAATCTAAAGATGAAATAGAATGGCAAACATGTTGAGTAATTTAGTCATCAATCTCTCCCTGTTGCCATAGATCTTAGTAGCCAACAAGTTTTTCTGTTAAGTTTATGGTTGCTGATCCACTCATACTGAGAGCTTTTAAGAATTATACTTTGTTGCTGCTTTTAAAAAAAGATATACTTTATAAAAATAGTTACTTAACATGAATTAGTAAACTCCATGAAAATGTATTCTTTATACCTGTTGGTTAGTTCTTGGACTGTGGAGATGTGATCAGCTATGGAGAATCACCTAAGAAATTTTTTCCGAAAATAGATATTTAACAAGAATTAGCAAACTCCATGAGAATGTATTCTTTATACCTGTTGGTTAGTTCTCTGACTGTGGAGATGTGGTCTGCTATGGAGAATCATTGAAGAGATTATTCCTGTTTCTTATGTTTTCATCAAGGATACTTTCCACATATGTTTGGGCTGTGCCTTCTAAGTTCTCAAAAAGGTGAGAAAATCAGCCTCTGAGGTCTTAGTGATGTCTTCTTGGTTGGCTTTTCTCAGTAGTAATAATATTGTATTTGATTCTCTCACTTTCTTCCTCCTGTTGAAATCACTTTCTCTTTGAGATATCTTTAATTTCTTGAGGAGTGTCTTTAACAGCATGTTGCTTCAATTGTGGATTTTCTGTAATCGTGTAGTCAGGTATTGAGAGTCTCTAAATGTAATATTTTCTTTGTCATTATGGATGAGAACAGATAGCAGTGAAAACATCAAGCAGATCTGTTCCTTTTCACATCAAAAAAATTTTTTTTTGGATCCTTTGAGTTTTTAATCTCTAACATGTTTAGAATATTCTGGTTTCAGTGAGTCATACTTGGTTTTCTTCAGGGTCCTTTTCTTTCCACTGCCTTTGCCTGTGAGGTCATCTTGCTTGAAGACCTTTTGTCCTCCTCAAAAATATTTTGCAAACGAGCTTGTGGTCTTTCTTGGCTGCCATTTCTCCTACTCTTGTTAGGAGCTCAAGATTTGATGGCTGAAGTGAGTCTGTACTCTTGTCCTCCTTATTCTGGTGATTATCTTATTTACAAGATTTATTACATGGTTTGTCAGAGAAATGATGATAATAGTAACGGTGAGGATAATAATAATACTAGTTAACATTTATATAGTGTTTATGATGTGCCATTCACTGTGCTAAGTGCTTTCTAATTTGACCTTCCCAACAATCCTGGGAAGTCGGTATTATTATTCCCATTTTACAAATGAGGAAACAGGTAAACAGGGGTTAACTGACTTGCTCAGGGTCACACAACTAATAAGAATCTGAGGGTGGATTTAAATTCAGGTCTTCCTGACGTCAATCACAGTGTTGTATCTATTGCGCCACCAGTTGCCTAATAATCAGAAGCAGATGATCAGATATCATTGTTTTAATTTTTATGCCTTTTCTTTTTTTCAAAGTCCAAGTTTAAATTCTGAAGCTGTAGTGATTGCACTGAAATTTTTTCAGCGTTATTTTTTTCACTTGGTGTGAATTTCGATCTTTATCTTTCTATTAGTAACCTGATGGCCCTCAGACTTGATTTCTGAAATGTTTCCCCTTTGGTAGCCGATTGAGAGTGTCTGTAATAGTTGAGGTTCAGTTCTTTTAGTAGCATATGGCTGTTTGACAAATATCTAATGATCATGATTCCAGCCACCAAGTTTATGTTATTGATAGCCTAAATCTGGAGATAAAGAAGATGGAGAGCTGCCCTTAGAACAGGGTTCCAGCATAGCTCAACCTGGGTTCATCACCCTCTGATATGTTCTCTTTGGGGGACCTTTGGCAAGCATCTTAATTTCCCAATGTTCTGGATTTCTCTAAGATTGTAAACTGCAAAAATGGGGCAAACATGAAGTGGAATTTTTAATACCTTTTACCCCGTCTTGTCAAAGTCTCTGCACAAGCAAAGGAATATGGGTACAAGATTGTAATTTTTTTTTTTCTGCCCGTGGATTGCATGGTCAGATCACATCATTTAATAGTCAACTGCTGATATGGACTTCCCTGTATTTGTCTTTGAATAACCAATGCTCTTCTTTTGGGGACCATAAATTTGGAAGCTTTCCAACTTGGTAAACCACACCAGAACTTTGGGAACTCAGCATCATTTCTGCCCTCATGCTATGGCAGGGCTCCTTGGGAAGTTTATTAATGGTATCTATTAAAAAAAAAAGAAATTCGACTCTATGGTATGACTTCTCTTTAGATTTTTGTCTTTAAAATGTTAACTATGGAGAGAATTCCCTTATTTCTCTCTCTTTGTATTAGTTACTTTTCTGATTTTCAGCCTTTATAGTTTGTTCCATATTAGTTCTTAGTGACAGTACAAAGGGCTTATATTAATGGGATAGATTGAGCAGAATTTTGAATGCCAAAAGGAGAGATAATTGAATAATGTGGAAACCATATAGTTAACTGTAGTACAAAACATACTCCTAATATTACATTAAAATACTGTTCACAGCAATTATAAAAATTAGAATCACAAATACATTCTTATGGCACAAACTTTGGAGTGAGATATAATATAATACCCACATGGGATCTTCAAGAGCAGAAAATCTCTGTCTTCCATTATGTGAAAAACTGTAGAAGCTGAAGAAAATAGCTGTTTTGCCTCCTTTTATTTTGTAGTTTATTTTATATGGGCTACAATTTACATAGGTGACTCCTATAGCTAGCAGCCAACCTTGGCTAGGCAGCTGTGCTTGGAGCCAGCAAGATGTGGGGTCTAGGCACCCTCTGATACATGCTACTTGGAGAGCTTGCAGAAACCCCTTAATCTCTCAGTGCTCCAAGAAACTCTAGGATTGTAAAATCAGGAAAAGTGCAGATGTGAATTGGAAGAGGAATTGTCCTCTCCTGGGAGGAAGAGGAAGCTGGTGGTGTCAGCTAGACAGAGCCCTGGACCTAGAATCAGGAACAATTTAAATCTGGGCTCAGACATTTAGTAGTTGTATGATTGTTGGCAAACACTTCTCCTTTGTCTGCCTCAATTTTCTCAGCAATCTTACCTGTCTCCCAGGATTATTGTGATGATCAAATGAAATATTTGTAAAATGTTGAGACATAGTAGGCATTTATTTAATAAATAAATGCTTGTTCTCTCCTTTCCCTCTCCTGGAAGTTCTCTGTATCAGTGAAATCACAAGTTCAGTCTTTTGTCTCTGTATACTGACAGTTTATAAGCTAGTTAATGTCTATTAACAGTAAATCAGTAGGTTGTGCCTGTGTTGGTATCTTTTTCAATTTAATCATCTGTTTATTAATAATTGTTATGATAGGGTCTATAATGGAAATGAAATTGAATGAAGCAAAATATGTGCCTTCAAAATAAATTTTAGTCTAGCTGGGGCAATAGGCGAATTTGCATATATTGAAAAAGACATTGTGATAACTCCTCCTCTGAGACTTCTGTTTAGTTATCTCGGGTGTCTTTTGCATTAAGAAGAACAGAGAAAGCTTTCTTGCAGAAGGTTGGGACTTGAAAGTAGAGATATGAAGAGGGAGAGAATTCCAGGCTTGGAGACAATCAGAGAAAAGAGTTGTGTCTGAAACATCATTTGAGCTCGTGTCCCTGACTCCAAGCCCAAAGCTGTATCCACTGTACTACCCAGCTGACTTGCTAACTCAGATCCATCAAAGATTTTTAGGTACTCTTCTTTCCCTTTCTCCTAGTCCCCCATTTCCTCTATGACTAAATCTAAGCCCTTGATCCTGGGATCCCAAGCCCTCTCCCACAAACTGGCTGCATTTGGATTTTCCAACCATATTTCACATTCCTTCACCTTGTGCCCCAGTATTTTGGCCAAACTGCGCTTCTAGCTGTTCTTGGGTCTCATCTGGTCCTCTGCTGCCTCAGCATTCCCCCAGACTTCTTCAGGGCTTGGATCCCCCCTCTCTCCTTCTGTTCCTTCAGGATCTCCCTCAGCGGCGGTTAAGGCCAACTGTTCTGGGAATCCTTCCTCTGGCTTCTCAGCCAGAGCTGGTCCTTCCTTCTCTAGCCTCTCAATCTGTCCTGTGCACTGGTCAGACACTAAAGGCAGGCTTTAATTAGCTGTACGTTTGCACAAAAATTGAAAGTTATATTTTAATGGTTTTAATGGTTGCTTTTCTTTTTCTATCACTCATTTCTGAATATACTGGAAGCTAACAGGCCACACAACTAACAGCATCTGGTGCATTTTGCACTCATTCTTCTCCACCTCCCTTAGAAAAGGAGGCTCCCATGGCAGGATTGGTCATTATGATTCTGTGATATTCAGTTTCTTTTTCATTAACACAATTATAGTTGCTGTGTTTATTATTTTCCTGATTCTGTGTCATTCATGCAAGTCTTTTCCTATTTCGTAGATTCTTCATTCATTTTCCTTTCTTAGGGTGTGTGAGGCTACTTCCTTATATTTATATGACATAATTTGCAAGCCTTTCCCCAGTTGGTGGGCACCTCCTTGGTTTGCAAGTTTATTTTGCTACCACAAAAAAAAATATTCTTGTATGTCCTAGGTGGGCAGCTAGTACTTCGATTTTTACTTTGTCAAATATTCTGACATACCATAAATGTACAAAAAGGGATAGGTGGATTTTCCCCCCTCCATAGAAATTTGTTTTAATAAACTGAATTAATGTTGTGTTGGCCATTCCACATGCAAACAATAAGATACTTATTGCTTTCATAGCCTTTTCTGATTGTATAGGAATAAATGCACTATTATATAAACACAGTTTGAAATTAGAACACTTAACTAAACTATCTGTTGGACAATCAATTTAAAATATATTGCCCACAGTGAAGGGAATAAAAAAGAAGCAAATTCTATTTATAAAATTACAAGGCATTCTGAATAAATGTTATGGAGGGAATGTGGCTACAAGAAGAGCAAGTATTTTGCAGAATAAACTTTTATTATTCAGAGGAAAGCAAAAAAACCAACCAACCAAACAAACAAAAAAAAACACCTCAACCCAACAACAAAAAACCACATAGAAAAGAGAATTTTTTGCATAGTAACTATATTTTAGTCAAAGCAGTATTTGACATTGGGAGGGGAGTCTGGCAAACCTTGGGCATCCTGCTTGGTAAAGGTTAGAATGTCCATTTTGAGCCTGCAGGGTTTTGGATGGGAAGGTCTAGCCAAAAAAAAAAAAAAATGGCTAGAATTAGGCAGAGCAGAGCCGGGGAGAGCTCCCAGAAAGGAGGGGCTTGGACTGGCTATAAAAATGCACTAGAAAATGGAAAAATAAGGACTGTGGTTTGGTAGATAGTTATAGTTCTCCCTGAGAAGAGAGCAGATGGAAGAACAAGATCCAGGAGGACAAGCCCTGCCAGACTTCAGACTGACAAACGGCCAGCACAAGGTATTGACTCAAAGCCCACTTTAACACAGCTGATGAAAAATCCAAATGTAAGTCCCATCATTTTTGAGTTATATAAGATCCTCTGAAAGAAAGAGGGGAAACAGTGGAAGAAGGGAAGGACATAGAGAGAGGAAGGTATGAGAAATGAAATGATGTGGATAGTGGGACTTATTGAGAATATTTCTTAGGTAGGAAGGAGAATGTTGTAATATCACACTCAACTTTTCACTTTATTCTTAATGTATCAGCTCCTTAGCGGAATGCCATTTTAAAGCAAATAAATATATTTTAAATTGTGCTTTTACATTTTGAAGAGTTTTGGTCTTAAGGATAAAGACTGGTATTTAAAAAAAACTTCAAATGTGAATCTGTAGCGGGCATCATTCATCCGTTCCAGGCAAACTGGAATAATTTCCTGCCTTCCTGCTATTTTTTTTTTCCTTCCTGCTATTTTTGCTCATGCTTTTTCTACCTGGATTATCTATCTTTGCCATGTTTCGAAGCTCAATCCAAGTTTCAAATATTAGGATGCCTTCCCTGAGTTTCACCTTCTGCCTTCTCTTATATTCTGACACTTTTTCCTTCTATGTCAAGGTTTTCATTGACTCAGAGTTGCCAATCCTTTGATGACCAGATGTGAAATTTTCTTTGAGAACAAAAGGTGATCATTTAAAATCTTTATATTTGTTGGCACATATTCTATGTCAGGAAATATTTTGGATTTATTTTTATATCTACTTGGCTTTGCGAATATTTAAGACAAATACCCATGAAAAGACTATTGTATTGTATATTTTGAGCCTTGCTCATAATTTCACTTAAATAGCATTTAACTAGTGATTCCCAAATGTAATTTCCATTTATTCATCCAACCTGCTCATGTTTTCTTCCTACATTATGTAATCACAAAAAATTGACAATAAAAGTTGAGTTCCATGAGCCTCATTTTATTTCTTCTGCAGATATAAAGGTTCTTTGATAATAAATTTTCACACTATTTATTCTTTGAAAGGAAATTATCATTTTTAAGAAAAGAGCCCAAGGTGTGTGTGTTTTGGGATGTATAGGGGAGAATTCTAGTTTGTTTTACAAATGTAGTTTTAGACCAAGCACTTCTTTTGTTTTTGTCATGAAGGAAAATAGCAAATCTATTTGACTTCCAGAGGTATTTTCAGAGAGGAAGAATATGGTGTAGAAGGAATATAGTCCCTTGATGGAACTATTTTCTTTGATATAAATAGGAGGACAAAAAAAATCTCTTCCTTGTTGTCAGCCACTTAGTGACTTCACCCTCAAGATTTCCTTGGCCAAGTGGGCTGTGTTGGCCAGTGGCTCAAAGCTTCACATGATGAGATGTTTCCATTTTCGTCAACTTTTGTGTCTGTGTTGGAGGAAAGAATATTTCATTTCATTTTTCTCTCTCCCAGCCAGGCCTGGAGGTGGTGAAGGGAGGTGGCAGGGGTGTGCCTCCCCAGAGGGTATAGAAGCACCAAGCACAGGAATAGTTTGTTTCCTGGGAGTGGGTTAAAAGTAAACATGGGATTTCAGACAGGCCAGCTGTGGAGCTGACTAGCAGCTGTGCCCTGGAAGGGACCGTTTGGCAGGGCTGACAGTCGAGAAGGAGAGGCTGTGACTCAGCCATGAATGTAAACATTTGTTTAGTTTAAATGATTAGGAGCAGAACTTCTGGTCTCTAGTTATTAACTGATTGTAAAGAGTGAAATGAAATAGAGACTTAGTCTTTGGCGATGTCATTGTGAACAGTCCTATTAGAGAGATTGACAATTCTTGGGCTCTGGAACTACCCCCTTCACAGTTGCCTATTTAGTTGACAATTCATAGGATCAAGATCTAATGTTGGAAGGGAAATCAAAAGTTCTCTGGTCTGTGGTCTCCATTTTACAAATGAGGAAACTGAGGTTCAGAGAGATTGTGACTGGAATTTGAATTCAAATCTCACAAGTCTTTATTTTCATTTATATTATAATATGGAAAAAGGCCAGAGAAGAGCAACCAGGATGATGAGCAGTTTCAAGCACTTGTCATATAAAAATCAGCTGAAGGAACTGGAGAAGCAAGGGTATAGGACACCTAACATGTCTAGTTAAGTGGAAGAGGGATAATGCCTTATCTTCCTAAGGTTCCACATGACAGAATTGAGAGCAAGAGTGGTCAGTTAAGGAAAATTTTCTTTTTCTTTTTTTTTTTAAATTAAAGCTTTTTATTTTCAAAATCTATGCAGAATAATTTTTGTCATTCACCCTTGCAAAACCATGTGTTCTAATTTTTTTCCCTTCCTTCCCCCACCCCTTCCCCTAGAAGGAAGGTAATCCAATATATATTAAATATGTGCAATTCTTCTATACATGTTTCCAAAAAAGGAAAAAATGGGAAAGAAAACAAAAGCAAACAACACAGCGCAAATACTATGGTATGATCCACACTTAGTTCCCACAGTCCTCTCGGTACAGATGGCTCTGTAAGAAAATTCTTCTTAAGTGGTAGAGCTGGCCAAGAGTGGAACGAGCAGTTGTCTCTGGAGGTTTATAAAAGCTTGGTATATTATTTGTACTGTTCTTCAGTCATGTTTGACTCTTCGTTTATTTTATTTATTTATTTTTTTGGTTTATTTGTTTTGTTTTTGTTTTTTGGCAAAGATATTAGAATGGTTTGCCATTTCCTTCTCCCGCTCATTTTACAGATGAGCAAACTGAGGCAAACAAGGGTAAGTGACTTGCCCAAGATCACACAGCTACTAAGTATCTGGGGACAGATTTGCCTTCAGGAAGAGGAGTCTTCCAGACTCCCAGTTGAGTACTCTGTACACTATGGCGCCACCTAGCTGCCCTCAGGTACATAATAGAAAGGACTTTTTTCAGGTATAGGTAAGAATACCAGCCATGGTCCTGAATGCCTGTATCTCCCTTCTTCCTCACTGGTAATCTTTGGAATCCCCAGCATCCTTTAGACCTTCAGTGCCATCCCTTCATGATTCCTTTTCCAGACTCCCTAAGTGGCTTTTCTCTCCCCTTTTTTCAAATCATCTAGCACTTCCTATTTGTGTAACACATCCATGTACATGCTGTATAACGCCCCCCCCCCCCCCCCATGAGGTAGGAGCCGGATCCTGGGCAGCGAAGCCTTTGCAGACTAGTGAGTGGCAGGTGAGGAAGCTGAGCCAGACCTGGCTTTGGCAGTGAGCAGAAGATCAGGTATGTTGGAAAGACTGAATCCAACCTTATTTGACATATGAAGACTTTTTAGACCAGGTAGTCTAATCAAGCAATGTGCTCAGGGTCCCACAGCTAGGAAGTGTCTGGAGCAGGAGTCAAACACAAGGCTTCCTGCTTCCATAGGGCAACTTTCTCTATTTTATAGTTATATTTCTATAAGGGTCAGAAGGGAAGATTTCAATTTCAATTGATCAGCAAGCATTTTATTTCACTTTTACTGTGTGCCTGATACTTGCTACGTGCTATGTTCTGGTGTTAAAAAAACAAAAAAGAATAAAACCTAGTCCTTTTCTTCAAAGTGGGCATTCATTCTAAGGGGGAGACAGTGCATGCTGTAGTACTGTATAGTAGTGTCTTTTCTGTTTTATATACATAAAAATATAAAAATAAATAATAGATCAATATATATAAAATACAAAAATATAAAGTACATAAATATATAAAAATATACATAAAAATAAAATATAAATACAAAAATACATAAAATATATACCACATGTAATATATGTAAAAATGAAAAAAATATATGTATATAATAGAGAAAGTACTACCATGTAGATGGTCTGAGAAAGTCTTATGCAAAAAGTGATATTTAAGATGAAGATCAAAGGGCTTTTGGAATTCTTGGAGGTGCATGTGAGGAAGGATGACATTCTAGGGATGGGAACTACCTGGTTCAAAGACACGTATTTGGGGGACAGGGTATTCTGTGTGAGAAACAGAAAGTAGCACAGTTTGTCTTGGGTTGTATGGAGAGGAGCAATGTATAAGACTCCTCCTGGCTCTCTCCCTTATCATGGTGGAGTGTGCCATGCTGTGTATGGTTTACCCCCAGATATAGAGCTCATAGTGGAGAGTTATGACAAAAGGAAATGGCAGAGCACTCCAGTATCTTTGCAAAGAAAACCCCATGGACAACCTGAGCTTGGACAGATTTCAGGGGATAGTGGAAGACAGAAGATATTGGGATATATGAGGGTTTTGGAATTGGGTTACAAAGAATCAGAGATGATGGAATAATCATCATCATCATCATCAACAACAATAACAATGTATAAAAAGATAAGACAAATAGGAAGAGGCGAGGTGAAGAAGAGGTTTAAATTCCCCGCAAAGAAGAGTGTATTGGATCCCAGAATAGGTGGCCAGTGGACGCTGCCAAGACTAGTGTGGGACGCTTGGAAATTGTAGTGGAGTCTTTGAAATTGGAGTCCAAATAGGAGACTTGTCGTAGTCCCGGTGAGACATGTGAAGGACTTGACTGAGTGCAGAAGTCCTGTGTAGAGTGTAGAGGGTGTGAGAAGTGGCCAAGACAAATTGTAGGGTAGAAGGGACTAAAGCTGGTAACTGATGAGATGTAGTAGTTCAGGAGGATTCTTTTCTCAAGGTAGTGCCCATTGGGAGAAGCTTGAGTTGTGGGGGGTGAAAAGTTGCTTCCCGGGTAAATCACTCCATTTAAGATGTTGTAGAGACAGTAGGCGACGTGTCACTTAAATATTTATAGTTTCTACCTGTCAAATGCCAGTGGTCTTTGGAAATTGATACATTTATAAATATTGATAATTTGATTTATAAATTTATAAAAAAGGACAAGCTTTCATTTTATGATTAACTTTGCCCTGAGGGGAGAGGAAGGAAGAGTTAGCAACTCTAAGAATGATAACCAAGTATTTGATATAAATGAAAAGAGGTGGGGTGGAAAATACTTTAACAAGAATTTATTATGCACCTAGCACATACCAATAACTGTTCTAGGTGATGTGGATACAAATAATAATTAAAAAACCCCTAGCCCCTATTCTGTAGGAGATTGAATTCTATTAGATGAAACAGCATGTATGGATAAGTACAAGGTAGCTATATTGATCTTATAGTTGTAGATATCTCATCTTCTTTCCTCGCCTCAGCTTCATTTTAGAAATCAAAGGGAGAGACTTGCAGGTAGTTACAAATACCTGTTAGAAAATGCTGGCGGACCTTAGAAACTCTGTAGTTAAATTCTGATTTCTATATTTTTTAAACTGAGGGCTACATATGTTATTACACATACACATATATGTGACACTTGTCAAGTGTCACACAGCTAGTTATTTCTAGGCAGAACCAGGGAGCAAAATCAGGTTTTCTTATTCCCAAATTCTTTTCTTGTAAATGAGCTTTCTACTGGTCAGCCTCTTTAAAATAATGGATATTTAAAGAATGTCCCAACATTTAAAGATGAGCAAAATGGAACATTAGGAAAGAGAATTGCATTTGTGGGATGCAGCATTAGGGAAAGCAGATGATTGTAATATTGGGTAACAAAATCTAATGTGATAGTCTCTATACTTTGTCGAGTGAAGGGAGCTACAAAGAATGGGGAAGATCACAGATGATTAATCAGGTTTTGCTGACTTTAATGCATTGTTTCTCCCTTTTAGCTGTATGTTTAGTGCTTAGCTTAATGTCTGGCAAAGCTTACTATAGGCTTGATACAGTTGTCCCACTCTCCATGACCCCATGAAAGAGGTTTCCTTGGCAGAGATACTGGAGTATTTGCCATTTCCTTCTCCAGCTCATTTTATAGATGAGGAAACTGCTGAGGTATACAGTATAAAATGACTTATCCAGGATCACACAGCTAGTAAGCATCTGAGACTAGATTTGAACTCAGTAAATTTAGTATTCCTAACTCTAGACGTGGCACTCTATCCACTTTGTTACCTAGGTATACCTTGATGCATGCTTGTTGATTAGCCAGTGTGAGACTACATCAGTTTGTTAACTATTCTAATTGCTTTAATGTGGATGATAGGGTGATAACTTTGTGATTCAGTGAATTGCTCTCATAGTTCCAGAACCAGTCCAAACCTGGGACCTCTGGGTGCCTTTTCTAGTGCTCTGAATAGCAGACATGCAGTAAGTATATGGGGTGAAGATAAGTTCTGAGTGATACTATTGAGAACTTTAAGGTTTGCAAAGACATTTATATACATAACCACTTTTATTATGTTTAACACAGTGCCTGACATGGCTTTTAGTAAATACTTATTAACTGACTAGTGACGAGGCAGTTTTTGGGTTACTGTTATTATTAATAAAAACCTGCATTTCTATAGCACTTTTAGTTTTGTTGAGGGCTATGCTGCAGAACCCCATGAGGGAAAAGTATTGTATATATCATTATCCCTTTTTTATAGATGAGGAATTTGAGACTTAGAGAAACAAGTGAACCCAAAATCAGGGCTAGGAAATGTGGCAAGCCAGCTTTGAACCTGGTCTTCTGCTGGCTTGATATCTAATATTCTTTCCATTATACTAAACTGCCTCTAAAATAGAGTATTTTTCACAGCCCTCTCAGATGGATTTTAAGTGGTACCAGTGTGCCCAGGTTTTGCAATTTACTTTATTCAATCACTGGGACACTGCTTTTAAAGAGTGCTGCTAATAGCTTTCTTTCCTATACCAGGTATAAATTCTTAATCACTTTGTATTATTAGAGAAGCAGCTACATAATAGATTTATTTAGTCTGCTGGGGATAGACCTTTCTCCTGGGCCATAGTTCTTTTAGGTCTATGTCAGTGTTACAAATGGTAATGGGGCAGTGAGGTGGAGCAGTAGATAAAGTGCTGGGCCCTGAGTCAGGAAGACTTATCTTCATATGTTCAAATGTGCTTGCTAGCTGTATGACCTGGTGCAAGTCATTTAATCCTGTTTGCCTCCATTTCCTCACTGTAAAAAAGATGGAAAAGGAAATGGCAAACCAGTCCAGCATCTTTGTCAAGAAAACCTCCAATAGAATCACAAAGCAGATTGATTGAAAATGACTGAATGAGAATAATAACACAAATTTTCTAGAGTGACTGGGCCATGGAATGTGGGGTATGAGGTGATATTTCCTTCATCCATCTATCTATCTATCTATCTATCTATCTATCTATCTATCTATCTATCTATCTACTTACCCAAATATATCTAATTCTTCCTTCCTTCCTTCCTTCCTTCCTTCCTTCCTTCCTTCCTTCCTTCCTTCCTTCCTTCCTTCCTTCCTTCCTTCCTTCCTTCCTTCCACCCACCCCAGTTCTTCATTGATTAGGAAAAGAAAATATGGAACAAATGATAAATTTAAATCTTGCTTCAGAAGCAGCCAGATGAGACCCTGAGGTCATATGGAATGAAAAAAATAGTGTCTTGCTCCCAAAGACACTATTACACTTTGAAAATCTATTGGGAAAATTAATCAAATTTCTTATGAAGGCTCTTCATGACTGAAGACAATACATTAACTTGGTTATCTGATTGTCATCACAAATCACAAAGACATAATATCTAATGGTTCTTATCAGCCACTGGAGAATTTAAGCTTTTTAATTTTTTAAAAAACTATACATCTTAAAGTTTGTCAAGGATGGAGGAGGAGAGGGAAGACAAAGGGAAGTTAATGTGATGTTGCCATAGTATAATTCATCATTGGCATTCATTTCTGGTGGATGAAGAAGGAGTGATTTTTTTTTAACTTGGAGGGTTGGTTTATTATACAAATTTTAGAGGTGGAAACTTCATCTGTATACCATAGCACCTATAGATCATCTAGTTGGAACAACCCATTTTACAGGCGAGGGGACAGAGGTGTAGGAAGAATGTTACTTGACAAATGAATAATAACTACTGGTAGTGGCAGGATTTTAACTCTACTCAGATCAGATCAGTGACTTCTTCATAATTTAGTGTCTTAGAAAAATGCCTGAGATGTTCAAATCTATTGTAAGTTGTCCATGGTAACAACAGATAATATGTGTCAGAGATAGAACTTGTCACAGAGCCATGCTATCTCCCTCCCATGTGTTTGAAAACCTAAATCAGGCTTAAATTAGAACTAATTCTTCCAATGTCACATAACTTGGGGACTTTGCATTGAGTAGGTCTGATTTTGGACCCATCTCTTGGTAGCACGGCAGTGGATATGGAGCCTGCTTAGTAAAAATTAAATAGTGTCTATTGTGGATGCAATAAAAAGAGGCAGAAGTAGGGCATCTGGATTGCTGATGCATGCAGGGAAGGGAGGTGTTTTTTTTTTTTTTATCCCTTTGCCTGTAATGTAGAATACTATATTCTATCTTTCAAAAGAGTCCAAGGGATTTAGTAATTCTATATATGTGTATGTATATCCAAATCTCTTCTGCTTCCTTCCCCTCCCTCCTTTTCTTTTTGTTGATTTAGTCTTGCTTTACACAGTACTTTATTTAGATCATGTTTACTATATCATTTACACCAAAATATTTCTTCCCTGTCTGTATTGTTGTTGATCTACCAGGAAATAGAGAGACTGTTAAGATGTGATCCTGATGTGCTTTGCTACTCTGTCCTTCATTTACTTCTGACTGACACTGAGTCATGAGCTGTTTTGGGTCCACAAATTTCCTCCCCATATGCTAGAGCACATGCAATTGAGACACATGTTTTAATTAAACACTTTTGTTGGGTGGATCCATTTAAAATATTAAGAGAAATAGTGACCTTACTTGCATGAATTCTCAATTCTGTTATTAATTCCCTCCTCCTTATCCCCCTATGTTACATAGAAACAAACTCACTTCTCAGTCTAGAAAGGTGCATCTGAGCTAGAGTTTTGTGTTCCACTGGAACTTAAACACATAATAAAAGCTTCATTAATTCAGAGCAATCATGGATGCCTTTGGCAGTCTGGTAAGGTCTTACGGAGCCCTTCTGTCAGCTGGTAAATATTTATTATTTAATTACTGTGTGCCATGTTCTATGCTAAGTTCCAGGGATACAAAGAAAGGCAAAAGACAGTTCCTTTCCTCAAGAAGCTCACAGTCCGTGTGTGTGTGTGTGTGTGTGTGTGTGTGTGTCTGTGTGTGTGTATGTGTAGGGAACAATATGAAAATGGCTAAGTGTGGATAATCTATATAAAGGATAAATAGGAAATAACCAATAAAAGGAAGGCACTAAGATTAAGAGGGCTTGGGAAAGGCTTCCTGGAGAAGTTAGATTTTACCTGGGACTTGAACGGAAACCAGGGGAGCCTGGAGGCAGAAATGAGGAGGAAGCATTGCCAGCATGAGGGACAACCAGGGAAAATGGCCAAGTTGAGAGATGGGGGGTCTTTTTCAAAGAATAATAAGGATCAAAGAATATGTAGTAGGATGTAAAGTGTAAGAAGACTGGAAAGGTGGAAGGGGGGCAAACATGTTTTGAAGGCCTTCAGTGTCAGAGGGAAGATTTTATATTTGATTCTGATGTGATACAGAGCTATTGAAGGGGAGAGAGAGAGAGGAAGGAAGGAGAGAGAGAGGAGGGAGGAGAAACATGCAGTCACGTTTGTACTTAAGAAAGATCCCTTTGATCTCTGAGTGATGCTGGGTGGACTGGATGATATTTTAAATGCATAAAATAATATACATAGGGTATAAGGAAACCAGTTATATTAAAATAATGGAAAAATGAGAATAGGGGTCATTGAAAGTAGATAACAGGTGGGAGGCCTTTTATCCTAAGTTGGATCAGTATGTGGAATTAGGCCATGGCTAATGGCCTAATGGATAGAGAGCAAGCCAGAAAGACTTGGATTCTCTTCTTACCTCAGATATATCTTGGTTGTGTTATTCTGGGCAAGTCACTTGGTGCTCTAGGAAAATCCAAAGCTTTACATTGTAGAGAAGACGTCTCCCTGATGTCTCCCCATCTGGAAGTTCCTTATGTCAGTGAAACCACAGGTCCAGTCTCAGTATCTATACAATGACAGCTTCATTTCCATTTGCACAGTAGAGTTAGAATTAAATGAAATACCTTGCTGCTTTTACTTGAATTCAAGAAATGAAAACATAATTTGTTTTAATTTATTCTGCATTTGGTCAGCGGTGCTTCCATTTGAGATCTTTGGCCAAGTGGCACATCCTAGACTTCAGTACAGGCAAGCTTGTGCAGTCCAAGCAGGCTTGTGAAAATTTCCTTTTCCAATGGTCACTAATGATGAAACCACAGCCTGTCAGCTAGACAGACAATTAATGCCTTTACCTGCTTTGTAAACAGAGGCTTATTTAGGAAGCTGCTGACAGTTCCCGCTGATGGTGGACAAAGGTCTGCATTCTATCTTCAGTTTGATGCGTGTATTATATAACCACATGTAGATTGGTAGCATGTTCCATTTCAGCCTAAATTTAACTCTTATTATAGGACAGTAATTATCTTAAAGATCATTTTCAATTAAATCATCATGACAGGACTTTTTAGAATGACTATTGAGGTCATTCTGAGTTACTTTAAAAAAAAAACTAAATCATTTTGTACCTTATTTTCTCAGTATGCGTAAATTGATTTTAATTTGTTACACAAGTCTTTTTAAAGTGTCTAGATGCATTGAAATATGGTTATAGCCTAGTGTTGGTAAAAGTAGAAGTGTTTTTGGTCACCCAGTGAGCTAAAGGGCCATTTCTTCCCAGAGCACTTTGTGGGGGCCAGATGAGATCTTGCACTGTTCTGGGTAGCCATGTCATCATTGACTGGATCAGGGCCACAATGGGTTATTATTCCATTGACAGCTTAGGATATGTGGACCGTACTTCGATGTGGAAGGGAGTTGGAAAGTCTCTGACTCAGATGAGATATCAACAGCAAAGAATGTAGCAAGGATCTTGGTAGACCCTCTCTGTACTGCTTCTACTTAATCCCCTTTTACAGGCTCTCTAGATCTCCCATTCAGTTTCTTATACAAGGACACATCCTTTTCCCTTCCATCCTCATCAAATGCAGTCTCATGCCTCAGTCGTGGAGCTGCTATGAGTGACATCGACTTTATTTAGTCTGGGCAGACTGGGGAAATTGTTGCTTTTGCTGCCTGACTATTGTGTTGAATGGAGGGATTGACGGCTCTGACTCCCCATTACACACTTGAAGAGATTTAAGTTATTGACATTATGGTCTGGTGACATCACTTGGAGTCAGAAGATCTGCTTTTGAGATTTTAACAATGTCTCAGGTGCAGTTTCCTCATGGTTAAATGGGATGATAGTAAGTTGCACTAACCAAGAGTTGTTAGGAAGAGGGTGCTTTATAACCAGTCATATGGACCATTATTATTCATGTTTACATCTTAGATTTCATTTTCCCACAGAGTTCCCACATGTCACACTGGGTGGTTGGACTATTCACATAGGGTGTAGTTATGTCACATAGATCTATGGTGGACTTCAGCATTAAAAAGAGCTGAGTTCAGGGGCAACTAGGTGGCACAGGCGAGAGAGCACCAGCCCTGAAGTCAGGAGGACTTGAGTTCAAATCAGGTCTTAGACACTTATTACTGCCTAGCTATGTGACCCTGGGCAAGTCACTTAACCCCAGTTGCCTCAGGGGAAAAAAAAGTTGAGTTCAAAAGCTTGCCTCTGACAATTATCAGCTGTGTGACTCTGGGCATCTGATCTTTTTACATGATTCAGCAAACTATTCCATTTAGA
>JAJPUD010008036.1:0-50176 GCA_023553655.1 Myrmecobius fasciatus
AGCATGGGGTGGAAAGTCACTAGCCTCATTTTCTCCTCAGGAGCCATTTGGTTCTAGTGGCAGAATATAGACCAGGAATACTGGAGATAGCTCCAATAGGGATTCCATTAGAGGAACATTCCAACTCATTCTCAGTAGATAACAGATAAAAACTGAGAACTTTCCTTGCTAGATAAATTTCTCTCATTCTGTGAGATAGATTGAACTTCATTCTTAATCCTCTCTTTACAGGGATCTAAATTAATGACTTTAGGTGCTGTATTTTCAGTTTGCAGTTGGTGTTTATGCAAGGGGCTAAAGCGCTATTGCTGGTCAGTGCCTTGGAGAGACTAGAGCACAATAGACATTATGCAGCTTGTTCAGGTCTGCTATGTTTAGAAGTCTTTTTTGATTAGGGTCATAGCCAGAATTTAGGGTATTTTCACATAGGTTCTAGTCAGCATTAGCTTATTCTTTTCTCTCATTCTTCATATTTATATTTTGATTGTTTGACTCCTTTGTTAATGGCACCCAGTGAAATATAATATTGGAAAGGATGAGGCCTTGGGGCTTTCTCCCTGTCAAGGCTACTCAGTCCATAGAAATAGGACATAATCCTTGGCTTCTAACATTTTTTCTTTGCTATTCCTGGTAAAAAAATTGGAACCTCCAAACTTGTAAATTTTGAAAGGTGTAAAGAAAGATCATCTGGACCTCTCAGAATTCAAGTTTATATCCAGTTCAGCATTGGCATTTAGTGAAGTAAGAAGTGACCAAGAGTGATTCTCAGAGCCTGCTCATTAGTAGCTGTGATAAGGACACATCTAATATTTATATTGCTTCTGGATGGGACAAATGTTATGAAGTCTAAGTCCATTCTCCCTATAAATCAAAGCAGGACAGGGAAGAGATTGTCTCTGAGAAGCTGGAGAAGGAAATGTGCTTTTGTTGCTGCTATACAAATTTCTTTCTAAAAGACGTTTGATGTCAAGTGGTTAAATGGAACTAGGGCACTAGTCAGTTTATGTGATAGTGAATATGTTAGGTACAGGCCATCTGTTAGTTCACATATAGTGTTAGGATAAATGAGTCACTCTTAAGTCATTGAAGCATAAATAAAAGGAGGTTTATTTAGCCCTTACATAACAAGGATATAAAGTAGATCTTAGCTTGGGGAGACACAACCCCTTTTATCTTCATTTTGGAAATATAATCAGGGTGGAGAATGATGACTTGTGTGGTGTTCAGATATACACAAGTCTGAAGGGCACTGATCCTATGTGGGTAGGACTTTTTACACCTCTAGGTGACTAGGAAACCACATCAACACATCTGGAAGAACTGGGAAGCTTCATTAAAGGAGGCATGACCCATTACTAATTCAATCAAGTCTTAAATTTGTTGCCTTTGGGGGAAAATCTAGCCAATCTTGTGAGGGTAAAGATGTGATGAAGAGAGGAATTCTAGTAGATACTGGTTATATTCTAGAGGAGAACATGGCTAGTGGAGGCCAAAACTGATTGCACTAGAATAGAAATATCTCTTCTCCCCAATAGTACCCTTAAATCACAAGAGGCAGATGTGACCTGTTTAACTTTGGGAAAGTGAGCTGGAGCCTATATGCTAATAGACTCAGTTCTGACTTCTTTCTAAGGCTATTCTATTATAAAAGTAGACATTACAATTATACCTACAAAAGTAGGTATGAATATATTCTTAAAGTTTAAAACAATGAGAAATTTAGATAGAACAGTTTTTTTAGTGATTTAGTGAGTTATAATATATGTCTCAAAAACAAAGGACATCTGATGAGTATATTTCATATGACATATAACATTTTAATATTTGTTTTAAGGATTAAATTAGTGACATTTGGAAACTGTACAATAACTGATATTGGAAGAACTAGGGCAAGTGTAATAAGAAAAATGTGGTTTTGCCACACACAAAAAGCATGTTGTAGGTCAGCAAAAGATAATAACATCCATATACCTAGAAGGGCTTCTTTGTCTGCTTAGATCTACTTTACCCTCAAAACTATATTTTTAAATTGGCACTGACTATGACCTTAGTAAGGAGAATACTTTTGGAATACATTTAAATTCCTCATTGTACATTCAGTCTTTTTTCTTGGCCACTGAAGACATTGGGGACAAAATTTTCCTTTTCACTCTTTCTGTTCTTCACTTTCTATTTCTGTAATTTTGAACTTTTTTAAAAAAAATCAAAAAACTTATTAACTAAAATATAAATTCTAAATTAGGTGAACCTATTTCCTTCCTCAGCTAATAATTCTAATAAAATGCTTCCACATTTTTAGGCATAGAGCTTAGAGTTGGAAAATACCTTAGTGATTAATAGAATTTATTTATGGACTCAGATGGTGAAATTAAATCCCAGAAAAGTTACATAATTTATTCAATTTTCATAGTGATTCAGCAGAAAACATCAGACTCACATCTCCTTCTCCTAGTCCTACATTCTTTTTGCTGCTTATGTTCTTGTGACCCTCTAAGATACTTTAAAGAGTTGGAGTTGTGGGAAGACAATATACTGATATACAGCTGGTGGGCAGGTGAATTGGTTCAGCCATTCTGGATACTTGGAATTATAAAAGTATCTAAATTGTCTGTGTGCTCTGATCTAGCACTCTCTACTAGTTAAATGTATTAGGAAGACAGAAAACAGAAAGGTCCAAAATAGACCAAAATATTCATGACAGCAATTTTTGGGGAAAACAAAGTGGGTATCCATCATATGGGGGGAATGACTGAAAAAAAATATGGCATACCAGCATTTTGAAATAAAATGCTATAAGTGAAGATAAATAAGAAGAATTCAAAGGATTATGGGACTATTTACATGAACTGATAAAGAATGAAACAATTAGAACCAAATAATATTATGCATGGTGATCATAACAAGATAAAAGAAAAGATTATTAAAAATAATTGAACTCTGAATTATTGAAAAGCTCCTTACTGGTCAAGTCAACAGGTAATAAAATAAGACATTTCCTTGTGGCAAGGAGAGGATAACAGATTAGCATGGAATTTTATATTTCTTGTTAGAGGTAGTTACTTGGTTAAGGGTTTCTGCTTTATGTTTATTTATCTGTATATCTAGCTGTCTATTATTTTACAATAGGATTAATTCTAGTGTAGAGGGCAAATGATTGTGATGAATGCTAATTGGCATGAATAAAATTTTTCAATGGTTCTATTAAAATACTAATATGACCCAAGGTATAAGGTAGCATATTATTCTGTGTTTTTTTTAATCAAATTATCTAACACTTCTAAGAAAGCCATACCTTCTGGGTATAGGACATAAGATATGAATATTAATGGGGCAAGGGAGGGGGAAGGCTGAGAGAAAAGTGTAGAATATGGTGGACTGGTGCCTTGGGAAGCATGAATGTACTAAAAATATAAAGGAAAGGAAGTGATTCAGGACTACAAAAGGAGATGATAGCCTTTTGCCTACTTTTGCAATTTTGTCTAAAATCAGTGCTGTCTATTCTTTACTCAATATTTCTCCCAAAAGGGGAGACCAAAGGGTAGAATGTTTTTCACTTATGCCTCACCATACTGTACAGAAGTATATTCTTTCATTTATTTTAAGATGTTAGTATCTAAGGACATTTTCAAATTTGTATGTAAGTCCAAAGGGGCTTAAGTTCAATTTACTCCTACCTTATAAAGTATATCAATATGTTTATCTTAACTAGGCAATTAGAGGCCATAATTCAGATTAAAGACATCTGTGCAATGGCATAATAAGTAGCAATAACAAGTATTTCTCTCTATATATCTGAGGCATATTGTTCCACAAATATATATATATATACCATCAGTGGGAAGGGTGGACACATGTAAGAAATACATGAATAGTCATGTACATAGGGATTATGTATACCATATTATATTTGTGGAAAGCCAAACATAATGAACAAATACGTCTGGAGTACCACATGAGAAACACTCATGCCTGGGGCACATGTATGAAAGGGAAGTTCATGTTCCTTGCTGGTCTCTTGTGGCATGCATCCTTTGCCAGTTGTGGAGTTTGTGTCAGATGCAATCTTGATTATGTAGTTCCTGGTGGGCATCAACTCCTGCTCATCTTATGAGGCGGATGATTAGCATTGCTTCAATATTTCCATTGGTTTTGCCAGGCATTGCCTGGTATAGATCCACCAGACAATTATGTGGTTCTGGAATCTCTCTTTTCAAGTTTCTAGCTTTGGCTGAAGGTTTTCTGAGGTATTATCTATTTGTTATACCAATAACTTTGTCATATCACAACTTTTTGGAAAGCAAATCTGTATCATTCTTCCCACTAGTTAAAAACCTAATTAGGGAAGAATGCTTACTAACTTTTTCTTTTTTAATTTTCATTTTAAGGTAGTTTCTTTGAAAACCTTTGCTAGAATGAAACTCCCTGTCCATAAAGAGCCTAGACTCTTTGCCTCAGGGCAAAAGTACTCATGAGTAACTAGTGCCTTTGGTCTTAGTTAACGTTTTATCTATAGGCTTCAGCAGCTATCAGAACCCTCTCCGTTTGGGTAAGAAAATCTTATGTAGCTACATTTTTGGACTTAGTGTGTCAGTTTGTTTTGAATATTTGTTACAAGGGTTTTTTTTTGAGGGAGAAGATGAAGGTTAGCAAAAAAGCAAGAAAACAAAGAAATTGAAGTGTTTTTTTTTCTTTTTAATGTATAGAAAAGAATAAATGATGTCCAATTTTTTTTTCATGGAAGCATGCATCAGTCACACCCTCTTCAGCCACTAAAACAGTCAAGCAGGACAGCTTTAAAAGTTACAGCTTTGAATTTGGAATATAATTTTTTTAAAGCAAGCTATATATATTTGTATTTCATATACAGTATTCTTTCTGTTCTACTTTGTAATATAGAAAAACCTATTTTATTTGGGGTTTAACAAACCAGAGCAAAAAATACTAAAAGAAATCTATTTAATAGCTTAATTTCTGATTCAGCATATTGTACCCTCAACTATATTTCAGGAATGTTTTGTCACAGAATATTTCTTTGAGTTTGATATCTCAAAGTAGGGGTTTTTAACCTGGGGACCCTAAAATTGTGCTAAATTAGCAGAAGAGTTAAACCCAGGAGGCAGACATTGAAAATTTCCTGAGCTGAACTCTTTGGGGTTAGCCAAATTGGGGTTCTTGATGTTCTTCACCTGTAGCAAGCCATCTCTCATCTCTATGCCTGCAAGGATTGAATCAATTCACACAAGCCATTAGAGCAATTACTTTTCTGTTCTTCATGTTCTTCATTATTAATTTTTCTATTTTTGTCTTATCTAAACTTTTATTCTTTGATTCATGGCCCTTATACTTATTTAGTCTTCCTTTAACCTCTGTATTTCTCAAATATTTAAAGCTTTTAAAATACTTATTTTGCTTTCTCTTTTCTAAGTGGTTTTTATGATTGCCCTGTGATCTTGTTCCTGGCTCTCTTTTTCTTTTATGCCTCTCTTGAAATAACAATTCCTGCAAGTGATAGAGAGGTTATTACCTCATCATAGGAATTTCTCTAAATCTTTCTATATGCAATTTTTTATTAACCTTTGCCTCCCACCCTCATTTTTTCGCATCTGCTTTGAAATCTCTGTGCTCTCCCAATCTTTTCTAGAGCTAGGATGAGTGGTCTAAGTCCCAACTCCAGATTTTAACCTTTGCAAGGTTATTTTTAACTTTATAGAATCTCTTTTTTCTTGATGGAAGTATGCATCAGTCATGCCCTCTTCAACCACTAAAATAAGTATTTCCCCCATTTCTGTCTTTTATTTTTTGACTCATTGTTAATCTTTGAGTTGAAGAGAGTTCCTTACTTATTTGCCTCTATTTTCTTCCTCTTTAATTTTCTTTTATGTGCCCTTCCCATTCTATAATTTAATCACACAAAAACACTGATTCACTTATAAGCGTGGTTTGAATAAATAAATAAATACATACACACATACAAACATACACATACATACATACATACCTTCACTTCAATTGAGCAGTAACCATATTCCTTTTTTTTTTCACCTGGCCATTCAATGAAGAGTTAGAATCTTCATTGTATTTTGAATTAGGTTTCATAAGACATTTTCCTGTCATCTTAGCCAATCTGACAGGTGTGTGATGGTACCTCAGAGTTGTCTTAATTTTCATTTCTCTGATCAATAGTGATTTGGAGCACCTTTTCATATGACTAGAAATAATTTTAATTTCATCATCTGAAAATTGTATGTTCATATCCTTTGACCATTTATCAATTACTCCAGCCATTCTTAATCTAACTATAGAAACTGGCACACAGAAGCTGAATGACTTGACCATGTACACACATCCAGTAAACAGTGGAGACCTTTTTCAAACTTAGTACTTTCCTGAATCTGCTTTTAGAGAGATCTCCTTCTGTTACCTTATATTGCCTAATGTTGCTCTGCTTCTTATATTAGAGTAGTTGGGTTTTTAATTTATGGGTAACTTATTAAACTCTGGTGTACTTGAATTATTAGAAAGGCCTTGGAGAAAAGATTTTGTTTAATTTTGTGATTGTCCCCAGGGGTAGTGAACCTGTGGCACTGAAACCCTTGAGATGTTAAAATGAAGTAATGTTTCCTCAAAGTTTTATTTAATCGAATAAGGACAGCATTAAGGCTCCTGTTGCCTGAGAATTTTTAGAATGCTTGTTTCAGTTCACCTTAAACTACCTCCATCCTTTCAGCCACTTTGAGTTGAATTTGAGTGACTTCATAATTTAATATGGATTCTTTCATCAAAAATATGTTAATTATTATTGGACTGATAAATGTTATCTTTATTTTAAGATTTCGAGGTCCCTTTGATCTCTAAATCTATAATCTTGTGATCAAGAGTTTCAATACCATGTGATTCAAGGTATTAGTTTGGTATTTTCATTTTTCAAATAGGAACAAGAGCAAGGGTAACATTTTTTTTTTTTATAAATAGATACTGCCAGAATTATAAAGATCAGCACAATCTAACATGTAGTTCAAAAATTAGCAAATGTTCTTTTCATATAAGCATCAAATATTGTCTGAATTACATCCTTTGTAAGATTTTGATATCCTTACAATGTGACTGATTTTTAAACTATAAATTATTTGGGGAATTTTAAGTTTTATTTGCTTTTCAAAATACCAGCACAGCATTATTCCTGATAAGACTACACATCTTGACAACTTGTTAAAATAATATGATTAGTTTTTTCTTTTAATTTCAGATTTGCAGAATATTGTCTTATAAAATTCCTTTGTAAGACTGATGTATATGTTCATGGATGGGGTGGTGCAGTGGATAGAACACTATCCCTAAAGTCATTAGAACCTGAGTTCAAATCTGGTGTCAGATTTTATAAGATCAGTACTGATAAGGACCATGAATTATCTGAAGTGGACTATAAACATGCATAATGATTAACATATGAATTGTACTAGGAAAAAAATAAGAGTCCCAATCATTCTGTAGATCTTTTAAATTTTTATATTTATTTTTCTTGCATATATAATTAGCATATTTTCCAGAAGTACATGCTCTCTCTTATTTTGTAGAGTGCTTGAAGATTAAAAAATATTTCCAGTGACCGTTATATTTTCTATTATCTTTGGTTCAGCCTTCCTTTTAAAAACACATACATTGATTTCTTGCTCATGTTATTAGCAGATATACTTCAAAAAACCTGCAGGACTTTTTATTTACAAAGGTTTTTACAAGCAGTTTATTTATATAATAAAAATTGTTTGATCACTAATATTAATAATTTTCTTAATTCTCTAACTTCTAGAACCCTCCTTCACTATTTTGTAATTAAAAATTTTATACTTATATGGTAATTATTCTGCACATGTTTATTATAAACATGTATATAATATTGTTTATGCTGACATGTATACATGTCTCCCCCTCCCCATAAAATATAACCTTCCTGAGAGTAGTCACTGTTGTGTTTTTGTTTCTGAATACCATGATATCCCTACTTTGAAGAGTTTGGGACAGATAAGTAGTGGAAGGGATAGAGCATCAAGCCTAGAGTCAAGGAGTCTATTGCAGGTTTTTAAAAAAGGAAGGAGAAAATTGGGTATATTTAAAGAGTGTGGGGAAGAAACTTGTTGAGGGGAAGAAGTTGAAAATTTGAGTGGAGGGTTGATTAGGACACATTCATTTTAGAGTAGATAGGAAGGAATGGGATCAGATGTATATGTAGAGGAGTTGTCCTTGGCAAGGAAAAGGACTGTTTCCTTATTTGATTTTAGGAGAAAGGAACAGAGAGTGGGAGATGATTTCAAGAAGGAATGAGAATGGGATAAAAGAAAACTCAAGTCAAATGGCCTCAATTTTTTTTTGTTTAGGTCTCAAATCAGTTATGTTCTTGAAATGGTTTGTATGAAGATGGTTTTGATAATGAAGGTAATGGTAATAATTTGCTGGGTTTTTTGTGCTGTATAAGAAACACAGTTTTTTATTTATTTACCAAACACATACAATTTGGAAAGCTGAGAATATTATTTTAGAGCACTAATAGATATTCTAATTTAGACTAAAAACGAAATATGAAGAACATGTCAGTTGTTTTGTTTTGTTTTATTTTATTTTATTATTTATTTATTTATTTTTTGCTGAGACATTTGGGGTTAAGTGACTTGCCCAAGGTCACACAGCTAGGAAGTGTGACGCATCTGAGACCAGATTTGAACTCAGGTTTTTCTGACTTCAGGGCTAGTGTTCTATCCACTGCACCACCTAGCCCACCCCCATATTAATTTTTTGAATGCAGAGATACATAAAAATATCAAAACAAAATAATTTCATTCCACAAAATAAATTGACTTTTTAATACCGTGCTATGCAAAATACTTATGTGTAAATTGTTAGCAAGGTGTTTTGAAACTATTTAAAAATTATATTTGAGATTGTGTTTTCTTTTTAAATTGGATACTATTAGGAAATGTGCACCATATGTACTTTACCATTCATCTTTATTTATAGTAGTTTTAATTTATTCTTTTTTTTTCCTTTCCCTACTTGTGAGATATGCATGTTAAGTCAAGTATCTTCTTCTCTCAAGGCTACCATGTGGCTCTATGGAAAGAAATAGATTTAAAAAAAATACACTGAGTTTTGTAAGTTACATAATATTTTTACCAAAATATAGTGCAAACTGATAAATATTTTTTCATTTTTAAATTTCCAATCACAATATTTTGTGATAGTTTCTGCAACTAGCTTTTGATTGCTTTAAGGAGAAAAGGCATTTCTAGTCTGCCTAAACTGGGCAACAGTGACCTGATATTCAATGAAATCTTGATAAATGTCTGAACTTTCCTTTGCTTAGTTGAACCAAACTATTTAAAGTTTATCGGTCAGTACTGGGAATGAAGTTTACTTTAAATCATAGTGTCCTTGATGGCATGCTTTAAAGTCCTTGCTACCCAATCTACTCAATCTTCTTTTGCTGACAATGATTTATGTAACCCGCATGTCAGAGACTCAAAGGATAAGAAGACCCCATGTCCAATTGGGGGGAGATTTTTTCCCCATTTCCATTTCTCCTGGTTCCCATCTAGAATTACTGGAAATACTCTTACTTGGAATTACAAAGTTTGTAGTACTACAAATGAAGTTTAAAAAAAAGAAAAAAATAAAGTAGAGATTTCTGAACAAGAAAGTATATACATTTATAACATTTATTTCAGACTTGAATATTATCTTCTTTTCATACTTCCATAAAGTTTAATCTCTCTCAGTCTCTTTCTGTATCTCTTTTGCCTTTATCATCTTTTCCCCTAATTTCCTCATGCATCCTACTTTTCAGTTTCTTGGGTATAAGATGCTTCTAGAACTTTCTAGTCTTTTAGGCCATCTCCCCCTTATGAGATTTGGGAAATATAGTTTAATTTTTTGCACATTTATTGAGTATCTATTTCTAGAAGTCACTGAACTGACATCAGGAATGAAATAATTCCTGCCCTCAAGGAGGAGGTATATTTAGGCTATATAAATATATTACAAATAAAGTAAATTACAAATAAATGTATTATAAGAAAAAATGAGCAGGAAAAGAGAGGGTATTAACTATTGAAGGTCTGGGGAAGTCAGAGAAATGTTTACAGAAGAGATGACAGCTGAATTATTATAAATGTGAATCTACATTATTTAATTTTATTAAGTAAAGAGGTGTAAGCCAGACATATTACCTAAAGTTTGTTGTTAGTGCTATGAATTTAAACTCTGAATTCTTGCCAAAAAAAGGAGCAAAAGTTTTAATTTCCAATTTATACCTGGGGAAAAATGAGGAAGGCTTAAGTGACTTTTCAAAGAAATCTTGCACATCTCATGTAGCCTAGCTTAAATGGTATCTTCTTCATAAACTAAATTGCATTTAACATTTATTAAACACTTTGTACAAAGCAGTATAAAGCCTTCATTGATCCCTTCCAGCTGGAACTAATCTCTCTATTTTGAATTTCTATAGCATTTTGTGAGTCTTAGACAGATGCAATCTGTGTTATATTTGCATAGGTCCTTAGGTTAAAGGAATGACTTTTATCATTTTTGTTTCTTTAACATTGCTTTGCATAGTGTTTCCCATAGTAGATACTAATGTAAGTTTGGTAAATGAAAGAACAAGTAAAATGAAAAGTGATTCAAAGGTGAATTTGGAAACAGATCTCAAGAGATCATTCACAATGCTTACTGTGAGGGAATTAGAAAGAAGTTCAATGAGCACCAATTCAGTTTATGTTTTGTTACACTGATACCTGTCTTCTGGGAAGAAGAATCTCTGAGACAACTCATCTATCATCATACACTGTTTTATATCCACTGGGTCCAGATAGTTAAAAAAATAATTAAATAGTACCCTAGAACTGAACAGTTTTGTTTTCTGCGATCAATTTCCTTAACTGTAGAGGGCCACAGAAGTAGGGAACTCTGGATGAGGTATAAGACCCTCCAGCCCAGTAAGGAACCCTGCTGACATGCCTGGTTTGGTTCTCCATCCCTGCTAAGGGCGTCTGAGCCTTCTTGAGAAGTCAGGGGGCATGACAACCTGTGTTGTACTTGAAGCAGAATTATACTAACTGTGGCAAGGAAACATCTGCATTTAATAGCAAACTGTTTATATGGTCCCGTTTGCACATTATCTTATAGTTAGCACATGGTGTAGTATCCAATTATTTAAGTGTGTTTCATAAGCATAGGGTAGATAAGGCTGAAGTTTTTTTGAAAAAATGGTCTCCTGTTTGACCATCCTTGTGAGTTCTGCCTTATCACTCCTCACCCATGATCAGGATTCTGGCTGGTTCGAAATTCTCCAGTGAGCAAGTCCAAACACTTAACAATGTAATTTTGTATGTAGAGGACTATTTCAGACAAAGGCCAGTTTTTCAGTTTGATAGTGTTAATAGTTCTAAGATTTACATAGCATTAAAATAAAATTTAGATACGCTAGGATAATCATCAGAAGGTTTTTTTGTTTGTTTGTTTGTTTGTTTTTAAAGCAATCTTCCTAATGGTCAACTAAATTGAAATTTGAGTACTTGGTCTAGATGAGTCAGGAAGACTTATCTTCCTGAGTTTAAATCTGGACTAGACACTTACTAGCTGTATGACCCTAGGCAAGTCCCTTAACTCAATTTGTCTCAGTTTCCTCATCAGTAAAATAAGTTGAAGAAGGAAATGGCAAGCCACTCTACTATGTTTCCCAAGAAAACCCCAAATGGGGTCATGAAGAGTTGGACATGACTAAAAAGCGACTGAATATATGTATGTCAGAGATGAAAATCATAAAAATACACCTTTAAATGCAATTAAAATCTTAAGAATGAACTTTTTTCTATGTAAATTACCAATGAAAATCAGCATTAATTTATAGCAAGGTATGTATTATGTAAAATGCAATGTTTACCTTAATCATATGGGGTGGAGGGAGAGAAGGAGAGAAACAGCTCATAATTCACTCATCCACCTACAAAAAAACATTTTCTGAGTTAAAAAAAGAAAAGCCTTTGTGGGGACAACTGTTATAAAGAACTTTCTAGGTTTTTATATATATATATATATATTTATGATATTTAAAATATAAAAATATGATATTTAAAAACAGAATTAATTATAACATAAGTGGAAATATTTTATTCATAATTTGTTAGATTCATTTGGATATATTAGTGTTCTTATGTTTGTCACATATATCTTTTTATTGCCATAGAAACTAAATCAGTATAACTCATTATATAGATTCTTTCCTCCCTTCTTCCCTCCCATCAATCCATGGTATTAAGTAGGAATTTGTTTCTAAGATTTATTTGACATATTTTTGTCCTAAATCATAACTGCCATATAATTTCAATTTGATACTTTATTCTTTAAATTTTTCTCAATGACTCGACTCTGGCTATAATTAAATATGTAGAATTTTGAAAATCTTTCACTGAAGCTATGTGCTATATACTATGTATTATGTGTGTGTGTGTGTGTGTGTGTGTGTAGTAAAATTATTATGTTTCTGAAAATAGCAAAGTTAGTGACATATTACTATGCCAAAAATTGCCCTTGGAAACCCATTGAGAGTTAAATCTGATTAAAAAATGTCTTTTCATTTAATTTTCTTTACATTAGTTTTCTTTGAAACAGCCATATATTTTGATCTTTTTTTGTGTTACTACATTTTATGGTTTTGTTATTTTTTATATTGAATAGAAAAATGAACAAGTAAAAGCCAAATCATTTAAAATGTTTTTTTTTTTTTTTTTTTTACTAAATACAGTTTTTGGAATGAGAACCCAAAGTGTATAAATAGAAATAGAAATTCTTTAAAAATCAGTATTAGTTACCACTATTGTTATTGTTATTAGTTACCACTATTGTTATGTGAAGTCCTTTACAACATGTAAAATGCTGTCTTTATAACAATCCTGGGAGACATAGTACCAATTATTATTATCATCATCTTACAACTGAACATAACCTTTATTTTGCTATTATTCCCTCTTTAAAGTAAAACAGACATTATAAAAACTTTCTAGAGATCATCAAATAGATTTGGATTCAAATATTTTTTCAACTTTTAGACAGGAAGCTAAATGATTCCTGAAAATAGAAGTTATTAAATCAGAAATAAAGACCTCATTTTTCTAGGATCTCAAAATTTTTATTCAAGTGTTTCATTGTGTTATGGAGGTAGACTTGAATCCTCAAAGACTATGCTAGTAAGGGATAGGTAACCCATGAAAACAGATGAAATTATAAAGTGACCTTCATATCTGTCTAGCATTCTCCTTTTTCTATGGTGACAGAATGGCATAAATCAGCGCATTCTGCAGAAATAATTTTTAGGCCATTTATAAATATTATTTTAACTGTTGGTATTTTTTTGTGTTTCTTCAGTGAACAATGAGTTAAAGGAATTTTTCTGCCTTAATACTTTTTGTTCATCAGTAAATATAACCTAAGAAGGTATAGTTACTTGGAAGAATTCTCCTTAAAATAAATAAAGAAGTTGGTTTCATTGTGAGACCAAAGGCAAAAAAAAAATTCTACGATTCTTTTGGTCATTTTCCTTTGTAGTTTTCATATTGATCCCAAGATTAAGAAAGCACAAAGATAATTTCAAAGTGCCAACATCTGCTAGAAAAGGATGAAGAAGAGAAACTTTATGAAGAATTTGATGAGAGGAGAATTCTGGGAAGATGGTAGAGTAGGTCAGAAAATTCTACACTCCCCAGATTTCCCCCACAAACAAAACACAATTGTGCTCCAGGGTGTTGTAAACACTAGGATTGAGGAATTACCTGGTGCAAAATGGAAACTTCTACAGTCTAGTCCAGCTAAAACAAAAAGGGGGTGGTGAGCCCTGGGGCTATCTAGATTCAGAGGTAGCCTTAGTCTCAACCACATGAAGTGAACCAAGACAGTGTGTAGAGTTCCAGGTCTGAACCAGGGAAGATTGAGGGAACCTCACCTGGGAGATTAGGAATTAGCACACTATATAGGTGCTGAAGCAGCGGGGCAGGATAGCTTCTGGTTGTGGGCACTTGCAGGAGGAAGCAGTTCTTGGCTTTGGGTTCCAGGCCAGAGGGGAGAAATAAAGTAAAGTCAGAGGCATTATCTCCCCTAAACTAGGACTAGAGATGGCTACACTAATGAATTCTTATTTAAAAAAATGAGCAGGCAAAGGAGAAAGAACCCAAGAATAGAAACTTACTATGGAAACAGGGAAGACAGGGGTTCATCTTCAGAGGAGAACATTGAAACAAAAAAAAGCTTCTCTTAAAGTAACTTGAAATGGCTTCCTGCCCAGAAAGATTTTCTAGAAGAATTAAAAAGAGACTTTAAAAAACAAATGAAAGAAATTGAGGAAATTTTTTTAAGGAAAGACCCATCCAAGAAAAATAAGATTATGAAATGAGTCAACAAACTATAAAAGGAGATCCAGAGTATTAAGGAAGAAAATGACTGTTTGAAAATTAGAATTGAAGGGGTAGCTAGGTGGCACAGTGGATAGAGCACCAGCCCTGAAGTCAGGAGGACCTGAGTTCAATTCTGGTCTCAAACACTTAATATTTCCTAGCTGTGTGGCCCTGGGCAAGTCACTTAACCCCAATTGCCTCAGGAAAAAGCAAAAAAAGAAAAAGAAAATTAGAATTGAGCAAGGGGAAGCTATAAGAGACCAAGAAATAGAAATATAAAGAATGAAAAAATAGAAGCAAATATGAAACATAATGGAAGAAAGACATCAGATCTGGAGAACAAATCCAGAAGAGAAAATATAAGACTAATGGGACTACTCAAAAGCTGTGACCAAAAAAAGATTTTGATATAATAATACAAGAAATAATCAAAGAAAATTGTCCTGAAATGGTAGTAATAAAGTTATACACATGAGGTTCAGAAGAAGAACTAACAGAGAAATTTGATGGGGGAAGAGAGCTGTTACTTCTGAAAACCTATTGGGAGTGGGTTAAATAAGGAGATAGACATATATATATATGTATATACATATATATGTATATAGATAGACATTTACATATATATGTCTGTCTATCTATCTATCTATCTATCTATCTATCTATCTATCTATCTATCTATCTATCTGCAACTCTATCTGGAAAGGGTATAGCAACCTCTAAAATCTATAAAAATAAGGAAAGAAAGAATAAAATAAGGTGGGATACAGAAGAGTGCTTAGATTAATTGGAGTGTAGGATAATAAAAGTAAATATTGAAAACTATCTTTGCATGTATTTGTAAAAATAAAATATTACTGAGGGAAAAAAAATCTCCCAGGTTAAGGAGAAAATATTTTAGGCAATAAGAAAATAATAATTTAAATACATCTGACATATAATCAGAATTTCATAAGGCTTTACAGCTTCTACTTTAAAAGAATATATGCCTTGGAATATTATATTTCAAAGCACAAAAGAACTGAAGTTGTGTGTACTTAATTGGAAGAACAGCTGATCTGGGAAATAGATCCAGAAGAGATAGTTTAAAAATTAGTGATTTACCTGAATGCCATGACTTTTTTTTTAAGCTTGGATAGCATTCTTCCAAAAATCATCAAGGAAAACTGCCCCTGTATTCTTAAAATAGAGTGGGAAATCATCAATGAAAGAATCCATCCATCACTATTGGAAAGAGATCCCATAAGGAAAACCCCAAGGAACATTGTCGCAAAACTCCAAAACAATGATCTCCAGGAAAAAATACTGCAAACTGCTAGACAGAAATAATTCAAATATCAAGGCTAACATCCAGAATTACCCAGGATCTGCAAGCTTCTACAATAAACAATCAGAGGGCCTGAAATACCATATTCTGGAAGACAAAAGGGTTACTATCAAAAATTAATTACCCAGCAAGACTGAGCGTTATCTTTGACATGATGCATCTTCAATGAAGTAAGAGACTTTGAATCATTTCCATTAAAAAAAATGAGAACTAAACAGAAAATTTGATCTACAAACACAGGACACAAGAAAAGCTTAGAAAGATAAACTTGGGATAATATATATTATTTAAATGTTACACTGTTTATATCCTTAGATGAGAAAAAAATATGTGTAATGCTTGAGAACTGTATCTGTTACGGGAGCAGACAGAAAGGTGCATCACATAGACAGAGGGTATAGTTATGAATATACTATGGTGTGCTGATAAAGAAGAAAAAATATTAAGGGGTGGGGATAAGTCTGGACTGGAAGAAGAGGAAAAGGGGAGATATAATGGGACAAATTAGATCACATAAAAAGGTACAAAAGACCTATATTACAGTCGAGGGAAGAAGGCAGGGGAATGAGCATTGTCTGAAGCTTGATTTCATTAGTTTTGGATCTAAGTTGGGTATAGAAATTTATCTAACCATATTAAGAAGTAGGAGGAGAATGAGGAAAGAAAAGAGAAGACAGAAGCACTAGGGAAAAAAGGTAAGAGAAGAAGGGAGAAGGCTGAGAAAAGATAAGGTAGTGGGTAGGGCATGTCAAAAATAAACACTACTAAGGATAGGATGGAAGAGAGAACAAAAATGTAAACAGGGAAAAACTAGGATGGAAGGAAATACAGAGCTGATAATCATAACTGAATGTGGATGGGATGACCTCTCATAAAACGGAAGCATTTAGCAGAATGCATTAAAAAAACAAACAATACTACAATGTGTTCTTTACAAGAAACACTTTTGACACAGAGAAAGAGACATACAGACAGTAAAGGCAAAAGACTAGAAGATGATTTATTTTGCTTCAGCTGAAGTAAAAAAAAAGCAGGGGTAGGTAGCAATTCTGATCTCAGATAAAGCAAAAGTAAAAATAAATCTTATTAAAAGAGAGAAGAAAAAACCCTAAATTTTTATTAAAGGGTATCATAAACAATGAAGTAGTAGCTATACTAAAAGAATATGCACCAAGTGGTAGAATACACAAATTCCTAGAGAATTTATAGTTACAGGAAGAATAGATAGCCAAACTATATTAGTGGGGGACCTCAACTTTCCTTCTCAGAATTAGACAGATATAGTTCAAATATAGCTGCAAAATAAACAATAAAGGAACTAGAAAATAGGAGCCTGGAAAACCTAGATATGATAGACCTTTGGAGTAAACTAAAGAGAGACAGAAAGGAATATACCTTTTCTCAGCAGTACATGACACCTATACAAAAATTAACCATGTGCATGAAAATCTCACAATCAAATGCAGAAAGCCACAAATAGTAAATGTTTTTTTTTCAGACCACAATGCAATAAAAATTATATTCAATAAAGGGCCAGGGAAAATTAGACTAAAAACCAATTGGAAATTAAATAATCTTAACTCTAAAAAATGAATGGGTCAAACAACAAATCAAAGAAACAATCCATAATTTCATCTAAGATAATGAAAACAAGATAACATACCAAAACTATGAAATGCAGCCAATTTATATCTTTATATACTGATATATACTTATATCTTCATATAATTATGAAGCTATACACATATCTTTATATAAATATAAAGATATATATATATATATATTTAAATAACTATATGAATAAAATAGAAAAGAGGAGATCAATCAATTGGACATGCAACTAAAAAAGCTAGAAAAATAACAAATTGAAAGTCCTCAATTAAATACCAAATTAGAAATTTGGAAACTGAGATTAATATAATTGATAATAAAACTATTAATAAAGCTGTTCGTTTTATGAAAAAATCAATAAAATAGGTAAAGCTTTGGTAAATTAGAAAAGGAAGGAAAAAGGAAGGAAAGAAACCAAATCACTGGCATTAAAAAAAGGGTGAAGTTGGCAATGAGGAAATAAAACTATCACTCTCTGCAGATGATATGATAATATACTTAGAGAATCCTAGAAAATTATCCAAAACCTACTGGAAAAAATTAACAGCTTTAGAAATGTTGAAGGATTAAAAAAAAATAAACCCTCACATAACCTCAGCTTTTCTATATATTGCTGACAAAACCCATCAGTAAGAGATAGAAAGAGTAATTCCATTATTAAAAATACTAGAATCATAGAATGGAAATGGAAATTTAGGAAAGTAGAACATTCTTTTATTTATCAATTATTTACTAAATGCTAATTATATTCATATTTTATATGCCAGGCCTTATAAGTCATATAAAGCTGGATATAATATGCTTTCCTTGAGATATACTCAGTATTTCAGCATTATAATGAGGAAACTGAATCATAGAGAAGTCAAGTGGATTGTTCAAGATTATATATCATGTTTATGGCTAGTATTCTAGCCACACTTTATTTGATGCAGTGTTTCCTCTGCATCCATTACTGAGTGACCTTGAGAAAATCCGGAACATTCCAGATATACTCCCCCCACTCCCCATTTCTTGCCATTCCATTTCTGTTCTTATTTTGATTTCATTATATTTTTCCTGGCTATTTACTTTGAGGTTACCAAATGTGTAAAGGCTATTGAAATAAATTTTCACAAAGCACTTATTTGATTTTTAGAAGAAAAAATAGAAAGCATATAAATTAAATCGTTTGTGACTTTTCACTCAGTTCAGTAGAAGTCTATAGAGCTCACAACCAAGAAATCTGATTTGACTATAGAAAGACTAATAAAAAAAATTTTGTGAGCCACTAAATGTATTTATTGTACATGGCAGAACTCTATTGCAAATAACTGGAAAAGTAATATGATTATTTACATGTACATTTTGCATATTGTGACAAGCATTACCTATCTCATGCTTTTTCATGTCTTAAATTTTCTTAAAATATTTTTCTTCTTGGTACCAGTTAATGAATCCAGTGAACAATTATTCAGTTTACCGCTGCAACTAAAGCAAGTTATTTCTTAATTTCTGGCTGTCTTTCCTGCGATGCTTTTGTGCATTTTAAAACATTCTTCCTTTTTTCAGTGTGTGTTTATGGGAGTTTTTGTAGATGATACATTGACATTACTTTGGATAATAAAAGCTTGGTTTAAAAGTCTTGCTAATCATGATGGTTTTAAATGATTATTAGCTAATATCATAAAACATTTATCATTAAGGTGATTGTAAATCCATATTTCAAATAAGTTTGATAATTTTTGGCTTATATGCTATTATATTTGATTAGATTGTAATTGTTTTTTAATCTCATAATTTTGCTAGCAAAGAGTATTAGTATTCAAAAAAGTGTCAGCTCTTCCATATTCTTGTTTTTCCTTGTGCTCATGAGATTGTTAATCCACATATAAATATTGTGGCTAATTGAATAAATCAGTTAGTCCACTCTACTTATCTATGATACTTTTTTTCAGGGTTGATAATTTGTATAGACTCAACAAATCAAAAGCATTTCAACTAGGTATAACGCATTGTCTCTTCAGATTGGTTAAAGGAGTTGAACATGTCTTATGGGACTTGAATACAATTATCGAGATAATATAGAGTTGGAGATTTTAGCATCTTAAAGACGTTTTGTGTTTTGAATGAAAGTGTTTTGAAAAGAAATCCCTAATGGCAGAGTATAAGAGAACCATCCTTTGCCTAAGTCATTTCTTGCTTTCCCAACATACCTTTTATTATCTTCAAAGGATCTGGATTGCTTTTGAACTTCCTATCAGTACTTGAGCTGTATACCTGGAATAGCTAATGATAGTGTTATTATCAGAAGAGAAGATAGGCTGGACAATGATAGTGCATGGTAGATTCAAGATTCCACAAGAAATTCAGCAGAGAAGTTATAATATATTCAAAGGGAATAACATGTGCAATTCTTTTATTAATATTTCCACAATTATCATATTGCACAAAAAATCAATTCAAAAAAGAAAAAAAATGAGAAAGAAAGCAAAATGCAAGCAAATAACAACAAAAAAGTGAAAATACTACACTACGATCCATATTCAGTTCCTAAATCCTCTCTCTGGATGCAGATGACTCTCTTCATCACAAAACCATTGGAATTAGCCTGATTCAGCTTGCTGTTGAAAAGAACCATGTCCATTAGAATTAATAATCATATAATCTTCTTGTTGCTGTATTTAATCTTGTCTTGTTTCTACTCATTTTACTTAGCATCAGTTCATGTAAGTCTCTCTAGGCCTCTCTGAAATCATCCTATTGATCATTTCTTTTTGAACAATAATATTTCATAACATTCAAATATCATAACTTGTTCAGTCATTCTCCAAATTGATGGGTATCCACTCAGTTTCCAGTTTCTTGCCACTATAAAAAAAGGCTGCTACAAACATTGTTGCACATATGTGCCCTTTTCCCTTTTTTATGATCTCTTTGGGATACAGGCTCATTAGAGATACTGCTGGATGAAAGATTATGCACAGTTTGATAGCTCTTTGAGCATAGTTCCACATTGCTCTCCAGAATGGTTAGATCAGTTCATAACTTCATCAGCAATGTATTAGTGTACCAATTTGCCCACATCCCCTCCAATATTCATTATTATCTTATCCTTGTCATCTTAGGTAATCTGAGAGGTATGTAGTGGTCCTCAGAGTTGTTTTAATTTACATTTCTTTAATCAATAGTGATTTAGAGCATTTTTCATATGAGTAGGAATGGTTTCAATTGTATCTAAAATTTGTCTACGTCTTTTGACCATGTATCAATTGGAGAATGGTTTGTATTCTTTAATTTGAGTCAAATCTCTATGTTTTAAATTTGACTCAATTCTCTATATTTTATAAATGAGGCCTTTATCAGAATCCTTGGATGTAAATTTTTTCCCTCAATTTACTGCTTCCCTTCGAATCTTGTCTTCATTGGCTTTGTTTGTACAAAATCTTTTAAACTTCATATAAACATAATTATCCATTTTGTATTCCATAACATCTTCTAGTTCTTATATGGCCACAAATTCCTTCCCTCTCCACAAATCTGATAGACTATCCTTTGTTCTTCAAATTATATTATAGCATCATTCTTTATATCTAAATCATGAACACATTTTGACCTTATCTTGGCATAGTGTGTTAGGTGTGAGTCAATGCCTAGTTTCTTCTGTACTAATTTCCAGATTTCCCAGCAATTTTTGTCAAATATTGAGTTCTTATCCCAGAAGCTGGGGTCTTTGGGTTTATCAAACACTAGATTACTATAGTCATTGACTTGTCAACCTAACTCATTCCCCTGGTGCAGAGGCCACTTTACCCTGTATCCTTGAACTAAGTCAGCATTTCCTCATGCCTGATTGAAACAGACCTCTTCTGAAATTCTTCCAAGATATCTTCTGTTCAAAGTTTGTGGGTTCTGTCACTCTAAAACCAGTTTAGGGGCTTGATCTAATGTTGATTTGAGGGAAACCAGGAAGAGCTCAAAGGCCTGTCTTTACCATCTTGGCTCTGCTCCAGCATTCAAATTCTTAAAAAGTTAAATGAGTTATGGGAGGAAATAGCAAAATTGTACTAGTGGGGAACCTCAAATTTTCCTACTCTAAACTAGATAACTAACTCCAAAATAAAAAAATTAAGTTAAGGAGATGAATAAAGTTTTAGAAAAATTAGATATGATAAACTTCTGGAGAAAATTGAATGGGAATATAAAGGATAAATCTATTTTTCAATGGTACATGCACCTACACAAAAACTGGTCATGTATTGGGCAGAAAAACCTCACAACCAATTGCAGAAAAGCTGAAATATTAAATGCATCCTTTTCATACCATAAATCAATAAAAATTACATTCAACAAAGGGCCATGAAACATAGATTAAAAATTAATTAGAAACTAAATTATCTGTTTTTAAAAATGAATGTGTCAAAGAACAAGTCACAGAAACAATCAATATTTTCATTAAGGAGAAAGATAACAGTGAAACAGCATATCAAAATTTATGAAATACAGCCAAAGTCGTTCTTAGTAGATCAATGAATTCAGCATGTAACTAAAAAGCTAGAAAAAAAGAACAAATTAAAAAAAACTATTTAATGCCAAATTGGAAAGCCTGATAATTAAAGAGGAGATTAATAAAATTGAAAGTAAGAAAATCATTAAACTAATAAAAAGCTGATTTTATAAAAAAATAAAAACCAATAAAATAGGTAAACCATAATTTAATTTGATTTAAAAAACACAAATTATCAGTATCAAAAATGAAAATTGAATTCACCAAAAATGAGAAGATTAAAATAATTATTAAGGACTATTTTAACCAATTATATGCCAATAAATCTGACAATCTAAATAAAATAGATGAATATTTATAAAAATATGAATAAAATACATAAGGGTATTAGCACTTAGCTTCCATAAGCATAAATATATTTCCTGATTGTTGTTGGTTAGTAATATATTTGGGGTAAAGGGAAGATGAATCCTTCATCCTTATTTGGTCTATGCTTGCAGATAAGTAGTCATTTCTAGGTTCTAATGTTGTTGTTACATTGTCTCTCCTACTAGCCTATTATTATGCACACAACCTGGAAAGCAATAGTGTTTAATGTTTAGTTGGTTCTGATGCATCTGTAAGATACATAATATTTTACTGCTATTATAATAGATGTTCAAGATGTATTTAGGTAGGAATTATACCCAGCGATTGGTGTTGAATGATAAATATCCTTTGTTTGACAGGTTTGGACAAGTATACATTATAATGAGCTGAACCAGTTCTCTGCAACAAATTGTTTTTTTTCCTCAGTTCTCTTTACCTTTTTTTTTTTTACTATTGAAATCTGTATTTCTTTTAGAATGCATTGTTTTTATTTTTATTCTGGTGTGTCATCTGTATCATTTAGATAAACAACTGAATTTTTTTTTGACAAAGAATAAGTGATTTATTTGTTAAATAACTGGCCTGTCACTTTCCCTACCATAAGTAAAGATTCAGGTAGAAGGGAACAGTAAAGAAAAATTACCTTCTTTGAGTTCTAGAGAAAAAAGTCTACAACTCAAAACAGAAAAAAAAAACCCAAAATCAAATACAGGGATGCTCTCCTAACATAATAGATCCCCATAGATGACAATATGAATACAATTACCACATACCTTACACTTCCATCAACTAAAGCTTAAAGATTGGGGGGGGGGGAGATAGAATTGATTGTTATGTGGCCTTGTAATTAGTGTAATTAGCATTTCAGATGGTTCCAGCAAATACCTATGGTTTTTATTTTCTCTATGTTTTATGAGTGAAAATAAAAAGCATGTGTTCAAGGAGAAGCATAGCCAAACTCAGACTGTAAAAATATAATTATTTCTTTACATGACTTTGGAGAGGACTTTGATGATTATGAATATGCTAGATAGAGGGGATCAGAATTATCCAAGCTTTATTAGTGAGTTGTATTAGTTTGTAGAAGAAGGTAAAAATGGTCTGGCTGCCCCTTGGATCTAAAGGAGGAATAAATTGAAACCCCGTGTAATCTTATCACCAAGAAGCAGGATCATAAGATTCTACATTTGGAACTGGAAATGCTTGAGTTCAGCCAGTTACAAGAGAATAAGGATCATAGATTTAATGCTTGAAGGCATCTTGAAAGCCATTTAGACCAATCTATCCATTTTGTAGAGAAAGAAACTGAGGCCTTAAGAGAGTAATGATTTTCTCAAGATCATAGAGATAGAAGTACATTATAAAAGAGAAAATTTAATTTTTCATGATGGGAACTGGACTTTGAAATACATTTTAATACATGTATAAAAGATTAATGTTTCTAAATTTTTAGTTTGTTTATGCTCAAGACTTGTGATTTTATTTTTGCAGGTAGTGACCTCGTGGAAACTCCTTATACAGAACAGAAATTCTTGTAACTCATCTTAGAAAGTCATCTAGGTCACTGAGAGGTTTTTTTGCTTAGAGTCACAGACTTAACTAACAACATGTTATTAAAGGCTATTCTTCATGCCATTTATCCACTTCTTTAGACTGGTGCTGTCCATTAAGGTATATTGCCTCTTGCAGATGCATTTCCTAAACTTAAAGAATCTTGCTGCTCATGTATAGAATTTAAAAATAAAGGTTGACTTTTTTTTTAAACACAGCTCTATCATTTCTGGATATTACTCACTATCCTCAACAACTGAAGCCTCCTTTGTGATAGACATTTTATAGTCCCCTACTTCTTTGATTAGAAGAAATTTATGATACATTACTATTTTTTCAGTTGCTCAGAATTTAACTTTCCTTTGATTAACTTTCCTTTTGTACTCTGTACTTCTCCATCTCCTCACTAGTAGTCTTTTTGCCCTGGAATTACTTCTGTTCTGAGACTCACCCTCAGGAATAGTGAATTCTTAGCCCCATAGCAACTCAGCTTTTCTATCTGCTCTCTGGATTTCTCTACTTCTTTACTTTTCTCTCTTCCCCAGTATACTCCCTGTTTTCCTCAGCTACCCTTTAGGTATTATCTTCCATTGTTAGAATGACAACTCTTTTAGGGTATGAACTGTCTTATTTAGGGGTGTGTGTGTGTGTGTGTGTGTGTGTGTGTGTGTGTATCTATTTACATTGTTATAGTTCCTGTGTATATTATTTTTCTGATTATATTGGTTTTCCTATATATAAATTCATATACATCTCCATGTTTCTTGGAATTCCTCATGTTTATAATTTCTTAATGAATAATAATCCATTAAAGTCATGTATCATATTTTGTTTAGCTCTTCCTCAGTCCCTGTATATTCACTTTGTTTCTAATTATTTACTATCATAGAATGTGCTTCTATATGCTTTTGACTTTCTTGAAATAATGATGCAGTAGTGGGACCAAAAGGTATTAACAGATTAGTCACTTTTCTTGAATGATATTGGGTTGCTATCCAGAATTATTGGAAAATATACATTTCCATCAATGGTGTGTTAGTAATTTACTTGAACAGTATTTCAGTTCACATTAGTATTACTTCTCACTGAAAACTGGTAACTTTTCTAGATGTATCATTTTGTAATTTTCCTCATTGTTGCATGCAAACAAGCTAAATCAAACCTTGATGTTTAAATTATTTTGCTTTCACAATGTTTTCCTTCAAAACTTCTGAATTTAATTTCTTATTGAATGCTAATTTTCCCAAGGATTCAGCTAATGCTATGTTTCCTAATTTATTCTTAGAAAATTTCTCAGAACAAAATATTTTGTTTAGTACATATAGAAAATTATTTGAAATAAACTATGTGGCATTTTGAGTTTGAACTGTGGGCGCAACTCCATGACCAATTTCTATTTAAAAAAAAAAGGTTTCTGAAGTGAAGGTGCAGTGTAAATTTTCATTCCTTGTCACTAATCAATAAATAATAAAAGGATTATAAAGTCTTTCTTTGCTAGTTAACTCTGTAATGAGTGCTGGTCTTGAGTTAACCGTGAAGTACCATTTAGATCTGGAGGGACCAAATGAAAATTACATGACACTGAAGAGTTTTCTGTTGGTACTAACTGTATGCGCTCTGAGATTATCATATTTTGATATGCGAAGTACTTTCCAGACTTTAAAGAAAAATATAAATGCTGTTATTTTTCTCATTATTATTTGACTTGTTTCTGAAGTTAATTACAACTTTTGATTTTGTGATTCAGTTTCCTTTTGTTTGTCTCATTCTCTACCCTAGTTTACATAGAAAGATCTAGGTATTACAAAAAGAAATTATTCCTGGCATTGAGAATTTTTGTATAAAATATTTCCTTATGGTAAAATTATAGATTTGGCTCTTTTAAAAGGTTTGTACTGTACCTCCTATTTAAAAGTAGAAAAATAATTATGCTTTAAAGAATAATACCCATAATTGTTAAAGAAATTGAGAATCTATACTACTATATACCTCTAAAGTGTGAAATATGCATTTTTATTTCTAATTACTTGAATGTAAGTTACATGAGTTTGTAGAGGCAGGTAAAGATAGTCTGGCTCCTTCTTGGATGTAAAGGAGGTACAAATTAAAACCCTACCTACTCTTATCACTAAGAAGCAGGATCATAACTTTCTACAATTTGGAGCTAGAAGAGCTTGAGTTCAGCCAATTACAAAAGAATAAGAAACATAGATTTTTTGCTTGAAGGCATCTTGAAAGAAATTTAGGCCAATCTATTCACTTTATGGAAGAGTAAACTGAAGCCTTAAGAGGGTAATTATTTTACCAATATAATAGAGATAGATATTAAGTACAAGAAATATGATTTAATCTATGTCTTCTGAGTTGAGTCAGAATTCACAAATTTGAGTCTGTTCACTTACATAATATTTCATAGTGAGAAAAATACAATTATTTGTCCCATTGAAGAGAATACTGTGAATCATTATCTTCCATCATTTGAAATTCTAAAATAATGTTTCAAAGAGAAGCTAAGATGGAATTTAAAACAATGCTGCCCATGTTTAAAAATATATTGTTAGATATATTTGAATGAAATATTTTCCCCCTCAAAAATGATCTTATTGTTAAAAGTAATAACATATTTCTTTTATTTGAAGACAAATTTACAAAATGGTATTGTATATTTTAGCTAAAGTTTGCTATGTCAGAATTTAAGTAGTATAAATTCTTTGTCTATTAAACATTTTTATAATAGTTAAAACATTTATTTTGTTTGTATTGGGAAATTTACCCTTTATGATTTAGAGAAATAATAGCTCTTGGAGTTCTTGTGATAAGGAAACAATCTTTTTACTTCATTCAACATTTTTATCGCTTTAAACATATTATAGTTTATATAATTATAATACAAAGTTGGGCATTAGCTAGGTGGCACAATGAATGTTTAGATTACAGAGAATGTTTAGATTGGAATCGGGAAGCCTCATCTTCATAAGTTCAAATCCTAACTTTGGACAATAGCTGCGTGATGTTGGGAGTCACTTCACCTTGCTTGCCTCAGTTTCTTTATCTATATGATTAACTAAAGAATGAAATGGCAAACCATTCCAATATCTTTGCTAAGAAAACCCCAAATGGGATCACAAAAAATAGGACATGACTGAAATGACTCAGCATCAACAACCAGAAAATTATATTGCATGCAACTTTTATTAATGATTCTAAAAAGAGAAAAAATTACTCTGAATTGTCATATCAGTCATGTTGACATGATTCATTACCTCCATTATAGCTTTGATTAAAAAAAACAGCAATTTCTTCATTTTGCTATTTGGTAAATAACCACTATAAACTAACAAGCAAACAAGAACAGTATTTCTGTATTTTACTTGCACATCAACAACTGCCTTCCAGAGTTGCTGTCATAATAAAATAATATTTATAAAGCAATTTACAAATATTAAAGTGCTATAGAACTATTTTTCTTTATCAGAACCCTTAAATGTAAAAATGATTTCTAAATTTATTACTTTCCTCCTCATCTTGTCTGCATTTCTTTTGTTTGTACAAAACCTTTTTAACTTAATATAATCAAAATTATCTGATTGTTCAATTAAGAGTTCCAGTTATTCTCTAGACACAAATTCCATCCTTTTCCCATAGGTCTGAGAGGTAAACTAACTTATGTTATTCTAATTTGCTTATAATACCACTCTTTTAAAAAAATTTTAATTAAAACTTTTTATTTTCAAAACATATGTATGGGTAATTCTTCAACATTAACCCTTAAAAAGCTTTCTGTTACAAATTCCCCCCCCACTCCCCACCCCTCCCCTACATGGCAGGATATCCATACATGTATAATATCACTCTTTATGTGTAAATCATGAACCTATCTGACAAAGGTCTCATTTCTAAAATATATAGAGAATTGACTCATATTTATGAGAATTCAAGCCACTCTCCAATCGATGAATGGTCAAAGGATATGAACAGAGAATTTTCAGAAGATGAAATTAAAACTATTTCCAGTCATATGAAAATCACTATTGATCAGAGAAATGCAAATTAAGACAAATCTGAGATACCACTACACACCTATCAGATTGGCGAAGATGACAGGAAAAGATAATGACAAATGTTGGAGGGGATGTGGGGAAATTGGGACACTGATGCATTGTTGGTGGAAATGTGAACGGATCCAACCATTCTGTAGAGAAATTTGGAACTATGCTCTAAAAGTTATTAAACTGTGCATACCCTTTGACCCAACAGTGTTTCTACTGGCCCTGTATCCCAAAGAGATCTTAAAGGAAGGAAAGGGACCCACATGTGCACAAATGTTTGTGTCAGCCCTCTTTGTAGTGGCTAGAAACTGGAAACAATGGATGCCCATCAATTGGAGAATGGCTGAATAAACTATGGTATATGAATGCCATGGAATATTACTGTTCTGTAAGAAACAAGCAGCAGGATGATTTCAGAAAGGCCTAAAGAGATTTACATGAACTGATGCTAAGTAAAATGCACAGAACCAGGAGATCAATATACACGCAACAACAAGACTTTATGATCAGTTCTGATGGACATGGTTCTCTTCAACAATGAGATGTTTCAAACCAGTTCCAGTCGTTCAATGATGAAGAAAGCCATCTGCACCCAGGGAGAGGCTTATGGGATCTGAGTGTGGACCACAACATAGCATTTTTATGCTTTCTATTGATGTTTGCTTACATTATGTTTTCCTTCACAAATTTTTTTCTTATAGATCTAATTTTTCTTGTACAGCAAGATAACTGTATAAAGATGTATATATATATATATATTCTATTTGTCAAGTATTTTAACATAATTAACATGTATTAGACTTCCTGCCATCTAGGGGAGGAGGTGGGGGGAAGGAGGGAAAAATTTGTAACAGAAAGTTTTGGAAGGGTCAATTATGAAAAATTACCTATGCATATATTTTACAAATAAAAAGCTTTAATAAAAAAATCATGAACCCATTTAGATCTTATCTTGGTATGTGGTGTTAGGTGTGGGTCAAGCCCTAATTTCTTCCACACTAGTTTCCAATTTTCCCAGGAGTTTTTTTCAAATACTGAGTTCTTATCCCAAAAGCTGGGGTCTTTGGGTTGGTTAACACTAGATTGCTATAGTTATTGCCTATTTTGTTCTGTGATCCTATTCTATTCCACTGATTGACTACTCTATTTCTTAGTACCAAATAGTTTTGATGACTACTGCTTTATAATATAATATAATATAATATAATATAATATAATATAATATAATATAATATAATATAATATAATATAATATAACATAATATAGCATAGTATAATGTAATGTAATATGATTTGATATGATATGATATGATATAATATAATATAATATAATAATAATGCACAGCTAGGCCACCTTCATCAGCATTTTTTTAAAATTAATTCCCTTGAAATTCTTGACCTTTTCTTCTCCCAAATGAACTTTACTATTATTTTTTCTAGATTTATAAAATAATTCCTTGGGAGTTTGATTGGTATGGCACTAAACAAATAGATTAATTTTGGTAGTATTGTCATTTTTATTATATTCACTCGGTCTACCCATGAGCACTTAATATTTTCCAACTGATTAGGTCTAACTTTATTTGTGTGAAAAGTGTTTTGTAGTTTTGTTCGTATAGTTCCTGACTTTCCCTTGGCAGATAGGTTACCAAATATTTTATACTATTGACAATTATTTTGTATGGAATTTCTTTTTGTATTTCTTGCTGCTGAACTTTGTTGGTAATATATAAAAATGCTGATGATTTATGTGGATTTATTTTGTATCCTGCAACTTTGCTAAAATTGTGAATTGTTTCTAGCAGTTTTTTAGTTGATTCTCTAGAGTATACCATTGTATCATCTGCAAAGAGTAATAATTTGGTTTCCTTATTACCTACTCTAATTCCTTTAATCTCTTTTTTTTTCTCTTACTGCCAAAGCTAACATTTCTAATATAATATTGAATAGTAATGGTGACAGTAGGCAGCCTTGTTTCACTCCTGATCTTATTTGGGATGGTTCTAGTTTGTCCTCATTACATATGATGCTTGATGATGATTTTAAATAGAAACTACTGATCATTTTAAGGAAAAGTCCATTTATTCCTATATTCTCTAGTATTTTTAATAGGAATGGATGTTGGATTTTATCAAATGCTTTTTCTGCATCTATTGAGATAATTGTATGATTTTTGTTATTTTGATTATTAATATAGTTGATTATGCTGAAAGTTTTCCTAATATTAAACCAACCCTGCATTCCTGGTATAAATCCTGCTTGGTCATAGTGTATTATCCTGGGGATGACTTTCTGTAATATCATTGATAATATTTTATTTAAGCTTTTTGCATCAATATTCATTAGGGAAATTGGTCTATAGTTTTCTTTCTCTGTTTTCACCCTACCTGCTTTAGCTATCAGCACCTTATCTGTATCATAAAAAAAATTGGTAGAACATCTTTTCCTATTTTTTCAAATAGTTTATATAGTATTGGAATTAATTATTCTTTGAATGTTTGGTAGAATTCACATGTAAATCCATCTGACCCTGGAGATTTTTTCTTAGGGAGTTGGGTAATAGCTTGTTCTATTTCTTTTTCTAAAATGGGGCTATTTAAATATTTTATTTCCTCTTCTGTTAACCCGGGCAATCTATATTTTTTTGTAGATATTCCTCCTTTCATTTAGATTATCTAATTTATTGGCATGAAGTTGGGCAAAGTAATTCCTAATTATTGCTCTAATTTCCTCTTCATTGGTGGAAAGTTCTCCCTTTTCATTTTTGAGCCTAACAATTTGATTTTCTTCTTTCCTTTTCTAATTACATTAACTAAAGGTTTATCTATTTTGTTGTTTTTTTCATAAAAGCAACTAGTAGTTTTATTTTTTAATTCAATAGTTTTTTTATTTTCAATTTTATTAACCTCCCCTTTTATTTTCAGAATTTCCAATTTGCTTATATAATTGAGGGTTTTTAAATTGTTCTTTTTCTAGCTTTTAAAATTGTAAGCCCAATTCATTGATATTTTCTTTCTCTATTTTATGCAAGTAAGCATCTAGAGATATAAAATTACACCTTATAACTTCTTTAGTTGTATCCCATAAATTTTGGTATGCTATCTTATTATTGTCATTCTTCTGCAGGAAATTATTGATTGTGTCTATGATTTGCTTTTTTACCCATTTGTTCTTTAGGATTAGATTATTTAATTTCCAATAAACTTTTGGACTGTTTTTTCCTGGCCTTATATTGCATGTGATTTTTATTGAATTGTGATCTGAAAAAAATGCATTTACTATTTCTGCCTTTCTGCACTTGATTTTGAGGTTTTTATGCCCTAACATGGTCAATTTTTGTATAAGTTCCATGAACCACTGAGAAAAAAGTAAACTCCTTTCTGTTCCATTCAATTTTCTCCAAAGATCTATCATACCTAACTTTTCTAACATTTTGTTTGCCTCCTTAACTTCTTTCTTATTTATTTTGTGGTTTGATTCATCTAGTTCTGAGAGAGCAAGATTGAGATCCCCACTAGTATAGTTTTGTTCTATATTTCTTCTTGTATCCCTCTTAATTTCTCCTCTAGGAATTTGGATGCTATATCACTTGGTGCATGTTTAATATTGATATGGTACCCTTTAGTATAATGTGTTTCCTTCCTTATCTCTTTTAATTAGATTTATCTTTGCTTTTACTTGATCTGAGATCAGGATTGCTACCCCTGCTTTTTTTGTTCACCTGAAGCACAATAGATTCTGCTCCAGCTTGTTTCCTTCACTCTGTATGTATCTCTATCATTTAGATGTATTTATTGTAAACAGCATATTGTAAGATTCTGGCTTTTAATCTAGTTTGCTATCCACTTCCATTTTATGGGAGAGTTCATCCCATTCACATTCACAGTTAAAATAACTCATTTTTTCCTCTTTCTCCCTTCCCCCCTACCCAGTATTTTGCTTTTGGTGACCACCTCTTTCAAACAGTCGTCCCCCCTTTAGAGCCTCTCCCCCTTTTTTACACTTTCCCCCTAATTCTTCTGTTTCCCTTCTATTAGTCTTTCCCTTTCTTTTCCTCCTTTCCCTTCCACTTCTCTATAAGGTAGTATAAGTTTCTCTGTGAAACCAAATATGCCTGATATTCTCTCTTAGAGCCCAGTCTGATGAGAGTAAGATTCACACAATGCTCATCTCTCTCCTTTCTTTCCCTCAATTATACTGTTTTCTTTGCCTCTTCATGAGATTTTACCTTATTCTTATTCTATCCTCCCTTTTTTAAAACCTTATTTTATCTTCTTTTTTCTCTTTTTCCTTTCTTATCCCCTTTCCACCTCTAGTTTCTTTTCCATATTATCAAAGTAAAATCAAAATATACCCACATTCTCTAAGTATACCCATGATAGAAATATAGTCTTCAAGAATTCTTTCCTTTTTACCTTTTTATGCTTCTCTTGAATTCTGTGTTTGGAGGTCAATTTTTTTTTGTTCAGATTTGGTCTTTTCCATAGAAATAGGTGAAGTTCACCTATATCATTAAATGTCCATCTTCTTCCCTGAAAAGATAACGCTCATTCTAGCTGGATAGCTTATTCTTGGCTGTAGTCCAAGTTCCTTTGCCTTTCAGAATATATGATTCTTGGCCCTTGATCCTTTAATGTGGAAGCTGACAGATCTTGGATGATTCTAATGACAGTTTCTCAGTATTTGAATTGTTTCTTTCTAGCTGCTTGCAATATCTTCTCGATAGTCTGATAGTCCTGAAATTTAGCTATGAGATTCCTTGGGAATGTAATTTTAGGGTCTCTTTGAGGAGGTGATCGGTGAATTCTTCTGATGGCTTCTTTATCTTCTGATTCTCAAACATCAGGGCAGTTTTTTTTCATGATTTCCTGTAAGATAGTATCTAGGTTCTTTTTTGTATCATGTCTTTCAGGAAGTCCAATAATCCTCAAATTGTCTCTCCTAGATCTATTTTCCAGGTGAGTTATTTTTCCTAGGAGATATTACAAATTTTCTTCTATTTTTTCATTTTTTTGTTTGACTGATTCTTGAAGTCTTATTGATTCATCCACTTCCATTTGTTCAATGCTAATTTTTAGTGTATTATTTTCTTCAGTTACCTTTTTTTTAGCTCCTTTTGTAATTGGCCAATCGATTTTTTTGTTCATTACAGTCTTTTTTTTCCCCATTTCACCAATTTTGTTTTTCAGTGAATTGGTGTCTTTTTCATATATCTTTTGTAGGGAATTATATCCTTATTGCAATGATTTCATTTCATTTCCCCATTTTTCTTCTAACTCTTTTTTGAGATTCTTTACAAAATCTTCCAGGAAAGCCTTGTGAAATAGGGACCAGCTCATGTCTCCCTTTGTGGTTTCCTCTGGTGTTGCTTTACCTTCATGAACCTCAGGATGTGAAGTCTGTTCTTCTCTCTCTGCATAAAAGCTATCTAGGGTGAGAGTTCTTTTTTGTTTTTTTATTCATTTTTTAAAGGTAGAGGTCTGTTCAAAGCAAAGAAGCAACAGCTACTTTAATTTGTCCTGGGGCAGTTCTGCTGATTTATTTCAGGTGCTGGGCAACCAGGGACTATGTCTGGGGTTCTCAGTGGTTTTCAATCTACCTTTTACAAAAGGCAGATCTGCCAAAGCATCTGCTTACACAGGGCAGAGTAGCCTAAGAGGCTCACAGAAACTTCCCAGGTGCTTAGAATCTGCCATGGTCTGAGTCCCTGCCAGCTTCCTGCCATGTTTCCCTGGGCTGATGTCTGGGTTTGGCAAACTGCCCCCCTGCCTCACTGAAACAGACCTGTTCTGAAGTTTTTCCAAGGTAACCTCTTCTGGGAATGTATTGTACTCCAAATATTTGTGGGTGCCTTGACTCCAAAACCAGTTCAAAGGCTTAATCTGCTGTTCATTTGAGAGAAGGTCAAAGGAGGTCACAAAGAGTTGTGTCTGCAATCCTCCATCTTGGCTCCAACCTCAGGACTTTAAGCATAAAATCATAGGAAGAGAGAATTGTTCACTGATAATCTACCAGCCTAGGTACTGTATCACAAAGATACTGTGATGGCGATATATTGGAATTGTATTAGATGAAATATTGGAAATATTAGAAGAAAAGCAACTGAGATGCCCAGAAATTCACAAGAGAAAATAATCCAAGATACAAGACTATAATAAAACCCTTGGATTCACATACACACTGTGCACACTGTACACACACACACACACACACTTGCACAATGTATGCATAACTACAAGATGAAAATTAAAGATTTTATATGTAAGAAGTCAAATTTGATTTAATATGCACTATTGAAACTTGGCAAGACCCATGATTGGAGTGTGATTTTGAAATGATAAACCTCATTCCAAAGAAACAGGATGGCTAAATTGTGTTGCATTTTAATTACATTATATATTAAGAAGTTATACTTAGATTGAAAATTTAGAAACGAGAGCACAGACTCATGGTGGAAGATACTCAGATATGAAGGACACTGGAAAGAAAAACAATTAGTAATGTTATACCATAAACTTCCTGGATAGAAAGAGGATAAAGAGGTGGTAAAGAATCAGATACAAACCTGACAGAAGTGCAATATAGTAGTGATGGGGGATTTTCTATACACATATACTCATACATAATATACATATATATGTATATATATATGTATATACACACACATACATATATTTGTGTACACACACACACACACATATATATATGTATATGCGTATATATATATATATATATATATATATATATATAATTTATTTCTTTTCTGGGGGTTCTGTTTAAATCTCAAACTGAAAAAATAATGATTTATTTTTAACTAATGATTTATTTGTATCATTCTTTTTTAAAAAATTGAGTTTCAGATTCCCTTCTTTCCTGCCCTTCACCTGCCTGTTGAGAGGCATTCAATGTGATAGCAATTATACATGTGAAATCATATAAAATATATTTCCATATTAGCCATATTGCAAAAAAGCAAGAAAAATAAAGTGAAAAATTATGAAGAACCTAATAATGTTTCAAAATGCATTAATGATAATTTTCCTTTTCAAAATGTGAAAGAGCCAACATGGAGAACTGATTCTCAAAAAGCAAACAAAGAAAAAAACAGAAAAAAAAATTCTATCCTGGAAATAATGGAAACCTTAGAAGGAAGGTATTTTTCCATTAAAATTTTATAATAAAGACAAGACAGGACAGAAATAGTCCCAAATTGTTTGTAGATCTAAGGAGAATAGATTTCAAAGCAGTCAGGGAAAGAATAAGTAGGATCCCAAGGATTCAAATTCTCCTGCAGAATTCATGAAAATTCAGTCATGGAAACCTCTTCAAAATGAAATAATGTAGAATGTAAAAAGAAAACATTCTAATGAACAGGAAAAAATGAAGTTCTCTAACAATGCAGTGTAAGTGATTGATGCCCACCAACCAACTTAGATTTTAAAAGGACAAGGACAAATGATGGAAGTAAAGATGAAAGGCAAAAAAAGAGAGGAAAAAGCTGAAACTTAGCAAGATAATGGAACAACAGTGTCAGGAATGTCAAAGCTCAGAATGAGTTGAATTATCAAGGAAGTTAGAACATGGGTTTTTATGTATGTTGGGGAAAACAGGATAAAAAGAAAAATTTAACCACTGCCAAGGTTTAATGTAATAGGAATAAATGAATTGGAGAAAGCAGGATTGGTTAATTCCTAATAAGCTCATGTTTTCTAAGGAAAATATTCTTTGGGATGATAAACACAGAAAGAATACGATTAATAGTAAATCAAAATTGAATACAAAGATAATGAAAAAGCCTCAAACTACTTTTGACAGTTGAAATCTCATGGTTCAAGTGAATTATATGTTTAGATTCCAAATGAACTAATGATAATTACTCATCTATTATTAATTTAAAAAATTTGAAGAATGTGAGCTATTATGTATGAATGTGATATTAGAGAATGGCAAACATTGTGTATTTCTTTAAAATTAAAGAAAATAGTCTATAGATTATGTGCTGAAGATCTTGAGTTTGATTCTTAGCAAAATTTTAAGGCATATTAATAAAGGATTGGTTAAGGAATATCAAGAAAAAAAATTTATCAAAAAAAGAGTGCATATGACTAAATCAACAATAGCTCATCATGTTAGAGTATTGATAGGTTTTTTTTGGACACAGTACTTAATTGTTATAGGTTTATTTTACTTCAATTTGATTTTCTTTTGGTAGAAATCTCAAGAAATGAGATAGAGAGAAAAATTAGGTGTATTCTAATTGAAAGCCCAGGAATATAAGATAGTTATTAATGGTTTGATGTCTACTTGTAGGGAAGCCTCCAGTAGAAGTGCTTTGTGGACCAGTATTTGCCTTCATGCTCTTTAGCACATTTATCAATAGATTGGATAAAGTTACAGATAATATTCTAATCAAATTTGCAGATATAAAAATCCTGGGAATTATTATTAACACATTAATAAACTGAAAATTCCAAAAGATCTTAGACAAATGGAAATATTGGGTTCAATCACATACTCTTCCTTATTTATCCAGGCATTAATAATGCTTATCTTCCAAAAATTACTGTATAATGTTTTTGTATACATAAATCTGCCTACCTGTTCATTTTCATTCCTTCCTTTTCCAGGTCCTGCCAAAATAGAATATAAGATTCTTGATAGAGTGGTTTTCTTTTTTGTCTTTGTATCTTTAACATTTAGTAGGATAACTATCACATCACAGGAGTTTCATAAAAGATGAAAAGAAATAACATGATTGATATAGTTCTATACTTGGGTTAAAAATACTTTATATAAGATGGGAACAATATGGTTAGGTAGCATGTTTGAAGAAAGCTTTGAGGGTTTTAGTGGTGTGCAAAATCAATATGATTAACTTGAGATGAGCTTTGAAAGCTAACATAGTATTTGACAGCTTTCAGAGAGATAGAGCATCCAGCAATTAGAAAACAACACCAACAACAAAAACAGATGCTCAGTTTTAATTTAGTATAATATTATCTTCCCTGTTGGATACCATTTTTAAGTAAGGATATTGAAAATCCAAAGGTCTTTCAGGCAAAGGCAATCTAATCCAGAATGGCTGGCTTAGATGTAAAACTGAAACATCATTTGGTGTCTAAATCATGTGGTTGGTTTATCACACATCTTTTAAGATCAGGTCAAGAACTTCTTTTTATTTCAATATTTGGTACTAGCTTTCAAAAAGCAACATCATTGAAAATCAGTTTTGTTACCTAACCCTTTAATCTTATAAGGTTAGTATAGGGCAAGGAGCTAAAATGAACTTTTTAGGGTGATATAGCTAGTTATTAGTAGATTAATCTTCTGATTTCTAGTTTACTTTCTCACTACCATTCTCTTCATTTTCATTATAGATATTTTGTAAGGATCAAAAATCAATCCTTTATTTGTGATTTTATTCTGTACAAATATTACATTCCTATTACAAGCTACTTATGTATTTGATTTTTTAGCGTTCAGGAATTTTATTGTAAATACTTTAGATAATTTAGTACAGGAGAAATGTGGTTCTATTGTAAAAGCATTTTACTGGATGTAAAAAGGCTTGTGGAAATGGATGACTTTTTTTTTTAACAAAAGGAAATGTGAATGCTTAAGTGAAGAATATATTAGAAATGTGAAGGATTGCTCTGCAAAATGAGTTTAAATAATGAAAAATTGAAAACTTAAGGTGAACAATTGGCAAAGTTTAAAAAAAAATCCTTTTTGTTTCATGAAATGACTAATAGCATGACTTTGGTAGAATGGAGGTGGGAACCAAAGTTATATAAAGGTAACAGCCATTAAACTTTGTATCTATAATTATTGTATTATATGGGACTTGAAGACTACCAGATGGAGATTTTTTACTTCCATTAAACAAGATCAGTAGAAGTGTATAAATAATATGTTAAGAATAGAAAAGCCCAGTAATTCATAGTGCTTTACAACCAAACAGTATTTATTTCAAAGATGATAAAATTAATGTTTTCAGAACTTGCAAACAAAATTAAAATATAATGCTTAGGTTCTCATTTGTTTTCTATGATAGGATCACTTGCCATCAAAAATAATAATTGGTTCTAAAACACAAGGCTATGCAAGGACCGATGTTGAAAAATTATCTGTGCATATGTTTTGAAAATAAAAAAGCTTTAAAAATAATAATTGGTTATAATCTGGTATTACATTAAAGATGGCAGAGGGAAGTCAGAAAGTTTCCTGAGCTCTCCCCAGTTTCCCTTGAAAACTGTGCTAGGTAAAGCCTCTAAATAAATTAGAGTGACAGAACCCACAAAAATTCATCGTGAAAGAAATTTCTAGTTTAAGATATCTTAGAATAACTTCAGAAAAGACCCCTCACTTGAGTAAAAGGGGAATATGGCCCAGTGTAGGTGCAGTGTGGGCAAGCTAGCAGAAAGCTCAAAGATAAGCAGTGGAGGCCTTCTGTCCTGGCTCACCAGGCCAATGGCTCCAAAGGCCAGCTATGAAGCCTGAAACCCCAGTAAAGATCAATTATGAGCTCCTGAACCCTGACATAGCAGGCTAGGACCAGCTAGCACACTGGGAAAACTTCTGCATCTCTGATTCCAACATGGAAAGCCAGGGTTGAGGATCCTGTCCCTCCATAAAAGAAGTTTGGGACAGTGACCCCTATGTAATAGGAGAGCATCTTTAAAAAATAAGCAAAAATAACCCAAAAGTCCTAACCTGACCTGATCATAAAAAAATACTGTGGCAAAAGAGAAAATCAAAACACAAAACCAGAAGAGGAAAGTAATGGTAAAATGGTTACATGTGAAGCCTTGAAAGGGAATGGGAATTGATCTCATGCACAAAACATCCTCTTGGAAGAACTCAAAAAGATTTTAAAAACAAAGTAGGAGGGGTAGAAGAAAAACTGGAAAAAGAAATGAGAGCTGTGCAGGAGAATTATGAAAAAAATCAACGGCTTGGAAAAAGAAGCACAAAAATCGACTGAAGAAAACAACTCCTTAAAGATAGACTTGGTGAAATGGGAAAAAATCCACTAAACAAAACAATTCCTTTAAAAGTACAATTAGCCAAATGCAAAAGGAGATTAAAAAAGTTAAAAGAAGAAAATAATTCTCTAAAAATTAGGACTGGACAAATAAAAATGAATGATTCAATGAGACATCAAAAATCAATCAAATGAAACCAAAAGAAGAAAAAAGAAAAAGAAAAAGAAAAAAAAGAAGAAAATATAAAATACCTACTTGAAAAAAACTGACCTGAAAAATAGAACCAGGAGAGAAAATTTTAGAATTATTGGCCTACCTGAAAGTTTGATCAAAAAAAGTGCCTGGATAACATCTTTCAAGAAATCATCTAGGAAAACTGCCCTGATATTCTAGAGCCAGAGAATAAAATAGCCATTAGAAGAATTCTCTGATCACCTCTTTTTTTATTAAAAGCTTTTTATTTACAAAACATATGAGTGATTTTTCTACATTGACCTTTGCAAAACTTTTTTTTTGTTCCAAGCTTTTCCCTCCCTTCCCCTCACCCCCACCCCTGGATGACAGGTAATCTAATACATGCTAAATATGATAAATTATATGACAAACCTCTGATCACCTCTTGAAAGAGACTCCTAAATTCAAACTTCAAGGAATATGTTTCTAAGTATCAGCATTAAAGTTAAGGAGAAAATACTACAAGCAGCCAAAAAGAAACAATTTAAACATTGAGGAGCATCAATCAGGATTATCCAGGAGATAGAAGTTTTCACATCAAAGGATTGGAGGACGTGGAATACAGTATTCCTTAAGGCAAAGGAGCTTGCATTACAAACAAAAATATTCAGCAAAATTGAGCATAATTTTTTAGGGGAAAAGATGAATATTCGATGAAGTAGGGGATTTTCAGTAATTTCTGATGAAAAGAACTGAACAGAAAATTCCATCTTCAAATACAAGTCTCAAGAGAAGTATAAAAAGGTATACAGGAAAGAAAAAAAAAATGTTGTTCAATAGTTAAACAATTTACTTCCCTTCATGGGAAAATGATGCTTGGAACTGTTGAGAACTGTATTTTTGTTAGGATAATTTGAAGGGATATACATGGATAGAGGCTATAAGTATAAGTTGACTTTGATGTGATGATACAAAAAAAGAAATTAAGGGTTGGGAAATGGATTGTATTAGAAGAGAATAGGGGAGGTAAAAAATGTTGGCAAATTATATCACATGAAGAAGCACAAAAATTCTACAGTAGTACAGAAAAAGGAGGGAAAGGGAAGAACATTGTTTGATACTTAATCTCATTAGATTTGACTCAAAAAGAGAATAGCATATCTTTTTGGGCACAGAAATTTATCTCTATAAGACAATAGAAGGGGGAATAAGGAAGAGGGAAAGATGATAGATGGGAGGGCCAAAGTAGAAGGGGAAAATGCTAAGAAAAGATATTTTGTATGTATAACAATATATCTTTATTATTATTATACCACATTGTGGAAATGCTTGTTTTACTCCAAAAATAAAATAAAATAAAATAAATTTTAAAATAAATTATACCTGAAGCTTCCAAAAAAAGAAAAGGAGGTGATAGAAGGGAGGGCAATTTGAGAGAGGGAGGAATCAGTAGCAAAACACTGGTGAGGAGAGAAAGGGTGAAAGGAGAGAGAAATACATAAATGGAGGGAAATAAAGAGTAAGTAATCATAACTATGAATGTGAATAGGATGAACTCTCCCATAAAATGGAAGAGAATGACTGATTGGATTAAAAGCCAGAATACTACAATATGATGTTTACAAAAAAACACATTTGAAGCTGAGAGATACACAAAGAATAAAGGTAAAAGGCTGGAGCAGATTATATTATGCTTCAGCTAAAGTAAAAGCAGCAGGGGTTTTTACTGATCTCAAACAAAGCAAAACCAAAAATAGATCAAATCAAAAGAGATAAGGAAGGAAACTACTTGCTGTAAAGGGTACTACATATAATGAAGTAAAATCAATAGCAAACATAGCACTAAGTGGTATAACATCTAAATTCTTAGAAAAGATAAGTAAGTGGCAGGAAGAAATAGACAGCAAACCTAGACTAGTTGAGGATCTTAACCTCCCTCTTTAAGAACTAGATAAATTCAACCACAAAATAAATAAGGAACAAGTTAAAGAAATGAATAGAATTTCATAAAGGTTAGGTATGAAAGTGTGGGGAGAACTGAATGGGGATAGTAAGGAATATACCTTTTTCTCAGTAGTACATTGAACCTACACAAAAATTGACCATATATTAGAGTATAAAAACCTCAGAAATGCCAAAAGGCAGAAATGTTAAAGGAATCCTTTTCAGATCTTGAAGCAATAAAAATTACATGTAATCAAGGGCCATGAAAAAATAGACCAAAAGTTAATTGGAAATTAAATAATCATCCTAAAGAATGGGATCAAACAACAAACCATAGAAGCAATCAATAGTTTAATGCAAGAGAATGACAATAATGAGACAATATACCAAAACTTGTGATGTAAGCAAAGCAGTTCTTAGGGAAAATTTTATATCTAGATGATTAAATTAATAAAACAGAGAAAGAGGAAATCAATGAATTGGACATGCAACTAAAAATGCTTGAAAGAGAAAAAAAATTAAATTAGAAATTTTGAGAAATAGAGAGTAATAAAATTGAATATAAGAAAAATATTAAACTAACAAATAAAACTAAGAATTGATTTTATGAAAAATGTGCAACAAAATAGATAAACCATTGGTTAATTTAATTTAAAAAAGGAAAGAAAACCAAATCACTAGTATCAAAAATGAAAATGGGGAACAACATAAATGAAGAAGAAATTAAAGCAATAATTAGGAACAATTTTGCCTAACTGGCAATAAATCTGACAGTCTGATTGAAATGAATGCATATCTATAAAAATATAAATTGCCTAGTTTAACAAAAGAGGAAATAAAATACTTACCTTCATTTTAGGAAATGAAATTGAATAAGCCATCAATTAACTGTCTAAGGAAAACAAACCTCAGTGATAAGGTGAATTTACAAGTGAATTCTACAAAATATGTAATCAAAATGATCCATTTTCATTATATTAAATTAAATATTTTTTGCACAAACAAAACTAATTCAGCCAAGATTAGAAGGGAAGCCAGAAAGTGGGAAAAGACTTTCTACAGCTAACGTTTCTGATAAAGACCTCTTTTCTAAAATGTAGAGAACTGAGTCAAATTTATAATGATACAACTCATTCCTCAATTGATCAATGATATGAACAGGAAGTTTTCTGATGAAGAAATTAAAGTTATGTATAGCTTCGCAAAGGTAGTTTCTAAATCACTATTAGAGAAATGCAAAGTAAAAACTGTGAGGTAATAACATAATTATTAGATTGGCTTATGACAAGAAAAAAAAAGGTCAATGTTGTAGGGAATGTGGGAAAATTAGAATACTAATACTTTGTTGGTGGAATTGTGAAATGATCCATGTGTTCTGGAGAGCCATTTGAAACTATACCAAAAGGGCTATGCTACTGTGATCCTTTGATCCATCAGTGTTACTCCTGTGTCTGTACCTTAAAAAGATCATAAAAGGAAAAGGACCCATATGTGCAAAACTCTTTGTAGTTTTTTTTTTTTTTTTTTCTAGTGGCAAGCGACTGGAAATTGAGTAGATGCCCATCAATTGGGGAATGATGAATAAATTATGGCATATGAATATCATGGAATATTATTGTTTTATAAGAAATGAATAAGAAATGATGGGGGCAGCTAGGTGGCACAGTGGATAGAGCACCAGCCCTGAAGTCAGGAGGACCTGAGTTCAAATCTGGTCTCAGACACGTAACAGCTGTGTGACCCTGGGCAAGTCACTTAACCCCAATTGCCTCAGAAAAAAAAAAAAAGAAATGATAAACAGGCTGATTATATAATTTGTCCCATTATACCTCCCTTTTACTCTTTTTCCAATACAGACCTTTTTCTACCTCTTTTGAAAAGGGGACCAGTGATGGTCCTTGCTGTTTTTTTTCTGGATTTTTGTCTAAAGAAACCTCTGGATCTGAGGTCGTTTCTTTGCCTTGATAAAAGCTGTCTATGGTGAGAGCTCTCTTTTGCTTCTTCATCATTTTTTTTTAGACAGCGTGGATATCTCTTTAAGGTAGGGAAAAAAAAAAACCGTGGCTGAAGACGCTTTGCCCTGGGGCACTTCGGCGAGTTGACTTAAGGTGCTGGCCGGTGGGGGCTAGGACTAAGTCCGAATTACTCCTTAAACAAGGCAAGTCTGCCAGAGCACCTGCCCCCAATCAAGGCAGAGTGTCCCGAGTGCCTCAGATAAACTCCAGGTGTTTGGAATTTGGAGTTTGGAGTTTGGAATTTCTGCCACGATGAGCTGAGCGGAGTCCCACCCTCACTTCTGGCCTGCACAGGGGTCTTCTATTTATCTCTCTGTCCGAGTCCGACTAACCTGATATGAAGTTATCCAGAGAGCTGTGCCCAAATATTTCTGAGTTCATTGACTTGAAGATCAGTTCAGAGGCTTATTTTATTGTTGATTTGAGAGAAGATCGGAGGAGAGGCAGAAAGTCACCTTTTCACTCCGCCATCTTGGCTCCGCCCGCCCCCTTTTTCTACCTCTTAATGTCTTTTTTTATATTATCACATCAGAGTCCATTCGTAACCTCACCCTTCATTCATGTGATGCTCGCTTCTGCCTGCCCCAGTAACTGAAATAGTTCTCAAGAGTTACAGATAACATTTTCTCATCTCATCTTTATTTTTTAAATAATATATATTTCTATGTTTCTCTTGAGTCCTGTATTTGTAGATTAAAATTTATATTTAGTTATTTTTTTCAATAGAAATGATTGAAAGTCTCTTACTCATTGAAGATCCATCATCTCCCCTCAAAAGTGATACTAAATCTTGTTGGGTAGTTAATAGGGTTAACCCTAGGTCCTTTGCCTTTCTGGAATATGGTATTCCAAGTCCTTTGATTCTTTATTGTAGAAGCTACCAGATGCTGCGTAATCCTGACTGTTGCTCCTTGATATTTGAAGGTTTTTTTTTTCTGGCAGCTTGCAGTATTTTTCCTTTGAGATTGTAATTCTGGAGTTTTGCAACAATGGTCCTTAGGGTTTTCCTTGTGAGATCTCTTTCCAAAGGTGAGTGATGGAATCTTTGAATGAGTATTCCTACTCTGTTTCTAGAATATTGGGCAGTTTTCCTTGATGATCTCTTGAAGAATATTATCCACCTCCCTTTTTTTTCCATATCTTTCAGATAGGTCAATCATTTTTAAATTGTCTCTTCTGAATCTATTTTCCAAGTTGATTATTTTTCCAATGAAAATTTTCACATTTTCTTCCATTTTTTCATTGTTTTTAGTTTTAGATTGATTCTTATTGTCTCATAGAGTCATTAGCTTCCATTTGCCCCATTCTACTTTTTAATGTGATTTTCTTTAGTTAGCTTTCATATTTCTTTTTCCATTTGATTAATTCTTCTTTAGCAGGTGTTGTTTTCTTCAGTGGATTTTTATTTTTTTGCATTTGGCCAATTGCATTTTTTAAGGAGTTGTTTTCTTCAGTCATTTTTTTCCTTCTTTTTCCAAGTTGTTGACTCTTAGATACTTCTAATTTCTTTACACATTTTTTCTTCTATCTCTCTTATTTGTCTTTTAAATTCTCTTATGAGCACTTCTAAAAAGTTTTTTTGAACTTGTTTCCAATTCATATCACTCTTTGAAATTTCCTCTGTGGATATTTTGTTCTCCTCTGAGTTGATATTTGGGTTGTTGCCCTGTCACTACGGTAGCTTTCTATAGTCAAGGTCCTTTTCTGTTTTTTGTTCATTTTCTTTCTTTTTCTTTTGGTACTCCCCCCCCTTTTTTTTTACTTTTGTGGTTGAATTCTGCTCCTGAAGTAATGGGGCATTGTCCCAAGCTTCCTATGCAGCTCTGAGCCTTGGCTTTGAGCATGGGGCCCCTTATGTTTGCAGGGTACAGCTTTGCATGATCTTTCCAGGAAACAACCTGGTTTTCCAGAGTTTGTATTCTGAGCTGGGACTGATTTGTTCCTGTATACTAGGCCAGGACTGAGGGTCTCAGCTGCTGATTTGTTGTGATTAATACCCTCTCACTGGCTTTCCCACAATCTAAGCTGGGTTGAACAGCCTTTTCAACCCCAGTGTGACTGACCTTTTTTGAAGTTTTGCCAATCTATCTTGAGCTGGAGAGTGGTTTCATTCTATCAGATTCTGTTCAGAGGTTTATTTTCATGTGGGTTTTCAAGGGAAACTGGGAGAGCTCAAACAGCTTCCTGGCTTTATTCTGCCATTTTTGCTCCACCCTTGGAAATCTCTACCAGATAATTTTGATGGCTGTTGCTTATAAAGAAAGTACTTTGCCTCTTTTATCCCTATTTCTTTTCATTATTTCTTTTGATAATCCAGATCCTTTGTTTTTCCAATTGAATTTTTCTTAATTTTTATCAAGTTTTATAAAACATGCTCTTTATAAATTAATAGGTATAGCATTAAAAGCATGTCAATTTTTGTATTTTATCTTTTAGCATGGTATAGTCAGGTTCAGTAAATATTCATTCATTTTATTTCTTTAAAGAGTGTTTTGTAATAGAAACAATGTGAATCTTTTGTATGCTTTAATGGAATGTCCCCAGATAATTTATGCGCTTTGTAGTTATTTGCAATGGGATAGTCCTAATTTTTTTTATTTTTGGTGAGTTTTTATTACATAAAAATGCAGTTAAGTTTTGAGGTTTTATTTTATAAATTGCAACTTGCTAAAGTATTGTCTAAATTAGCATAGTTGTTGATTCTCTAGAATTTTCCAAGTATATCACCATATTGTGAGTAACAATAAAGTTATGTTCCCATAGCAGAGGAAAACCAGCAGTTTGGAATGAAAAGTAATCTAAAGGAAAGGGAGCAGGAGAGCTCCTCGAACCAATTGTAACTAGGTAAAACAGGACAAAACAAATTGTATAGTTAAAAAAAAAAGCTGAAAGTAGGTGTCATAGCTTAACTAGAATAGATATACTTACTTGCTTCATAAATATTACCTTCTCTCCCCAGGAGGAACAAGGCTCATTTTAATTTCCACATAATGCATATAGCAAGGGGGGGACATATTAAGAGTTGTATGTTGTAGGAGGATCAGAAAAAAATGCAAACCACATGAGCTCAGCCTTTGGGAGATGAGGGAGGTACTTCACAGCCAGGATAAAAGTCTTTGCAGTGGGTTCTGCAAGGTGTGTGTGAGCTCATTTTGAATTTTCACACCCGCTTGCTGCAGAACATATTAAAAGTTTAAAGTGCTTTGCTCATCCTGAGATAGTTCATTTACTGAGCCCTTATTTGGGGTTAAGAATTTTGTTTCTCAAATTAGAACAATGTAGGATGGTTTACCTCTCAGACCTGTGGAGGGGGAAAGAATTTGTGACCAAAGAAGAACTAGAGGTCATCATTAATCACAAAATAGATAAGTTTGACTATATCAAGTTAAAAAGTTTTTGTACAAACAAAATGAATGCAGACAAGATTAGAAGGGTAGCAATAAACTGGGAAAATATTTTTACATCCAAAGGTTCTGATAAAGGCCTCATTTCTAAAATATATAGAGAATTGACTCAAATATATAAGAATTCAAGCCATTCTCTAATTGATAAATGGTCAAAAGATATGAACAATTTTCAGATGAAGAAATTGAAACTATTTCTGGTCACATGAAAAGGTGCTCCAAGTCACTACTGATCAGAGAAATGCAAATTAAGACAACTCTGAGATACCACTACACACCTGTCAGATAGGCTAAAATGACAACAAATGATAATGATAACTGTTGGAGGGGATGTGGGAAAACTGAGACACTGATACAATGTTGGTGGAACTGTGAACGGATCCAATCATTCTGGAGAGCAATTTGGAACTATGCTCAAAAAGCTACCAAACTGTGCATACCATTTGACCCAGCAGTGTTTCTACTGGGCCTATATCCCAAAGAGATTTTAAAGGGGGGAAAGGGACCCACATGTGCAAAAATGTTTGTGGCAGCCCTTTTTGTAGTGGCAAGAAACTGGAAATTGAAAGGATGCCCATCAATTGGAGAATGGCTGAATAAATTATGGTATATGAATGTTATGGAATATTATTGTTCTGTAAGAAACGACCAACAGGAGGATTTCAGAGAGGCCTGGAGAGACTTGCGTGAACTGATGCTGAGTGAAGTCAGCAGAACCAGGAGAACATTATACACAGCAACAAGACTATAAGATGATCAATTTTGATGGGCATGGTTCTCTTCAACAATGATGTGATTCAAACCAGTTGTGCTGCGATGAAGATAGTCATATACATCCAGAGAGAGGCCTGAGGGAACTGAGTGTGAACCACAACACAGCATTTTAACGCTTTCTGTGAATATTTGCATGCATTTTGTTTTCCTTCTTAGGTTGTTTTTTCTTCTTCTCTTTCTAGATCTGATGTTTCTTGTGCAGTAAGATAACTATAGATATGTATATATGTATTGTATTTGTCATATAATTTATCCTATCTAGCACGTATTAGATTACCTGTCAAATAGGGGTGGGGGTTGGGGGAAGGAGGGGAAAAGCTTGGGAAAAAAGAGTTTTTGCAAAGGTCAATGTAGAAAAATCACTCATATGTTTTGTAAATAAAAAGCTTTATTAAAAAAAGAATTTTGTTTCTAACAGCATCATTACTTAATAGGCACAATTTTTTCTTTTCTTTTTGTCCATCTTATTGTCATTAATTTCTTTTTCTTACATCATAACTATTGCTAGCAGTTCCAGAACTATGAAAAATAATATAGAGGGACTGGAAATTCTTGCTTCATTCCTGTATTTATTGGAAAAGTTCTAGTATGTTTCCATTGCCTATGGTGCTTGCTTTAAATTTAATATAGATATTTTTGTGATAGAAGATCTATTGTTCTGCTTATCTCTTGTAGAGTTTTTGTGATAAACACTTATACTTTGTCAAAGGCTTTTTCTATCTCAATTGAGATGATCATGTAGTTTTTGATGTAAAGTTTTTAATAGATTAGTTAAGTTTATTGTTTTTTGGTTGTTAAAACATTTTTTCATCCCAGGGATAAATCACTACTTGGTCATAATGCCTTATTTATTGTATTATTTGTTATAGTCTCTTTGACAGGATTTGGTTTAAATTTTTTTGAGTCTATATTCATTCATATTGTTGGCCTATATGGCTTTTTTCTTCTGTTTCATCTTTCTTTGGTTTAAGTTTTATTTGTCTAATAAAATGATTCTTATGAGATATTTATCTCCATTTTTGAGAAAGATTTGTCAGGTATAGGTACTATTTTTTTTTAAAAAAGGCTTAATAGAATTCTTCTGTGACTTTATTAGGACTAAGACTTTTTTTTTCCTTTAGTGTTAGTTAGATCCTTAACTGCTTCTCTTTGCATTAATCTTGGATTTAGTCTTCAATTTGGTCTTCTGATAGTTTGGGTATTTAAAAAATGGAACAAATTCCTCTATTCTGTGTTTTCAGTTTGATTAGTGTGTAACTGCGTAATATATCCCGATTAGTCTTCTTTCCTGATTTTATTTTGTTCACTTGTTATTTGATTAATTTGATTTTTTGACCTCTTCTTGGTTAATCAAATCAGCTAAAGAAAGGCTTTTTGGTTTTTTTTTCAAAGAACAAACTTTATTTTATTCACAATTTCTTTGGATTTTTCTTTCTAATGTGTTTCTTTTCTAATTTTTAGTGTATTCTCCCTTGTTTACTTGTTAACTTTGTAATTTAAAAAAAATGTATAGTTGGTTCACTAATCCTCCCCCCCCCTTTATGTTGTTAATAGATGTTTATAGGGATGTGATTTAACTACATACCTAGAAATTTTGGGCTGTGTTTCCCCTCTATCCAATTGAGACAGATTTTTCCTGAAATCCTTCCAAGATATTTTAGACTTCCAAGATATTTTATCATCATAATTATAATTTTCTTTCACACATTATTTCTGTGACTTTTTCTTTGTCTTATTTAAAAATATTTCATTGTTATATCTTCATTTTGGTTTGTGTCTTTTATTTATAGTTCATGAAGTAACGACTACTTATTGCCTTGTGGGTTATAATGAATTTATTAACCATTTCTGTTCTGTTACATTTGTTTGCAATATTTTTTTTGCCTTATTGTGTGGTCATATTTGCAAGATTTTCATATAATGCTGATACATGTGTGTGTGTTTGTGTATACTACAGACTTATTTAAAAGACATACTTTTTTAATTTTAGTTTTTTTGGGATTTTTCAGTTCCATGTTTTCTTTTTCATTTACCTTTATATTAAATTTTCTGTTAGAAAAAGAGTTATTAGGGGCAGCTAGGTAGCATAGTAGATAAAGCACAGCCCTGAAGTAAGCAGGAACTGAGTTCAAATCTAGCCTCCAACAACACTTCCTAGCTGTGTGACTCTGGGCAAGTCACTTAACCCCAATTGCCTCAGCAAAAACAAAACAAAACAAAACAAACAAACCAAAAAAAAAAACCCAAATGAACAACAACAACAATAAAAAACACAGAGAGATATTAGAATCCTCTGTCTATGTGTTATTGTCTATGTTTTCTTGCAGCTCAGTTAGCATTTTCTTTATAAATTTGGATGCTAAATTTGGCATTTATGTGTTTATTTTGCTTTGTTGTCTTTGATTCCTTTCACCATAATGCAGCTTCCTTATTTTATTCCTTTTTGTTTTTTGAATGTTTGTTTTTGCTTTGTCAAATAACATAATTTCAACTTCTACTTCTTTTGAATTCATTTTTATATGATTTATCTCACCATTCCTTTGATTTTAATTTGTATGTTTTTCCATAGAGTGTCCCTCTTCCTCTCTTTATTATACATCCTTTCTGTCTGCCTTAGATAATTATTTTCTGGTTCATAAACCCTATAATTAAACCTTCTCTACTTTTTGTATTCCTCATGTAATCCATATTTCTGATATATATATTCTGGTCTCTAGATTCTCTTTTTTTCCTGATGTGCCTTACTCTCAGAGCAATGCCAATTTTTGCAGCTGATAGAGAAGACAGTGTCCTATGGTATTTTTCCCCCTCCCCATCTCTGATTAGGGGAGACTATTAATGATATATACCATTCCTTTGCTTACGTTCTTTGACCATTTTACTCATAATTTTTATTTTTAGAGAGTTGTTTTCTTTTTCCATTTTACCAAACTTATTTTTTTTAAGAAATTGTATATTTTTTTCCTTTGTGAAATTTATCTTTTAAGGAGTTGTTTTCTTCAGTCAATGTCTGTGCTTCTTTTTCCAAGCTGTTGGCTTCTCCCCTCACCCCCCCCCCCAG